>JADLZN010010611.1:0-231287 GCA_018155175.1 Sinocyclocheilus anophthalmus
TCAGAAAAACCCCCAGCTCCTGCAAATTCTTTGGTTTTCCAGCGTCTTCTGCATATTGAGGTGACTGTAGGATTTTGCGATCCTTCTTTTAACATGGAGGACGATTGTGGACTTATACACAAATATTACAAAAGATGAAACATTCTGATGCTCAAGAAGGAAACACATTGCATTAAGCGCATGCGCGTTGCAACTACATCTCAGCCAAAGCAGAAAAAAGTACGCGCTGTTGATGTTGTCCTGTTATGGTCCCCTTTCTTTTGATTGTTTTGTTCTTAGGGGGGGACTGTCCTCTGTGCCTAATAACACTGGTGCGTAATCCTTCTCCCCACCACGTAGAACAAGCCACATTATTATCCGCTATCCCGCCACCATATATTTAGCACTATTACCCCCCTCGATCTTTCACACCTTGCTAGTAACCAACCGGTTTTCATATACCCATGCGTCGGTCCCCCTACCGCGCCCAAGGTTCCCGGTACCAGGTGTGCATCCCGACAGAATGAATTGAGTTTGTCTCACGAGTTAACTCACTGGTTGAGTTCGATTGCATTGTGTTTGCGTACCTCCGTCTGAGAAACCTACTTAATATGTTGTTATGCTGATTTTCCCCACCTGAAAACCTGTGCGCACTGTCTCCGTTCTATTCTTTTATCTCTCGGGTACGCAACGCCCCGTCACTGGCCTTTGCAGCGAGAGATTTTTCCCTCGGAGCGCCCCTTCAATCGTGGTCCCCGGTCTGTTTGGGTAACCACTTATCCTTGTACTTTCTATAGTTGTCTGTCGGCTACGGGGTTCCATCGTGGCTGCCTGCGTCGTATATCTGCCACACCCGCGACTGAGGTGGGTCCTCCTTTTTGGTCCCAGGTTAGTGAACCACCGAGTCCTTGTCAACACCAGCATGCCTGCCACGCCAGCCCACGCACTCGCCCCCCCCGTCAGGCCTTCGACACTACACCATGTAGCATTTTTAATAACTTGTCTGAGTTCTGGTTTGTGAGTATTCTTAGAACTGCCCGCTCTCAGCCACCTGATTTCGTCAGATCCTTTTGTGTGTCCCCGATCCCCGCGCCCGTGTTTGTTTCTTAATATCCGTGACTGAAGAATCTCTGTGCATTGTTGCATCCGGAGTCAATCATTTTGATGTGTTGTGTTGGTGATAAAAATGAGTTTATATTTATCTAATATAGTGCGACCACGTACCTATAACGCCACTCCCCGATCCCTGGTTGTCGTCGTGCCTTTCTTATGTGTTCTTTTCATAACCACAAACGAAAAAATCTAGACATACATATATATATATGACAAAGACCCTCAACAAAAAACAGAAGTAGTATTAGTATACGTGCTATGGTGTTCTGGTGGTTGTGTGTGTTGTTGTCAACCCTGTTGTGTGTGGGTGCGCGTGCCGTATGTGTTGGGTGTGGTTGTCTGTGAGTGGGGTCTGTTGTGTGTCCTTGCCCCCCTCCCTGACCCTGTGTGTTTGGTTGTCCCGATTCGTGCCTACTTTTCCCCCCCCCCTTTGTTGTCCCCGCGCGCGCACGGTGTTCCTGTTTTTGGACCCAGAGTGGACGTAGGATGGTGGAGTGAACCGATATTGTCACCTCGGTGTTGTGTGTGCTTGTAGCCGATTTGTTGTATCTCTCTCCGCGAGTTTACCAGTTCTCTACTACGCCTCTCTTGACACCCCGACATGGACACGTTAGCTTGTTGGTGATGTCCCAACAACTCCAGTTCCTTGTTGTGCCTTCAATATTACACTCTGCTTTCCTCGTTAATGTTCTTTCAGACTTGCCCGTGACTGACCATTGTCCCATCCTCTGTATTTGTGTGTATCTATTACCCACACCACGCAGACCTCCCACACAGAGATTTCACGCACCTACTTATTGTTCGTCCGTCCCCCCATTGGACTCGCCGCACCGGTTGATAGTCGGTGTGATCTGACCGTCCCCTTCGCTGTGTTGACACTGCGTACGCTTGTACCGTCGCCGACCCGGACAGCCGGCAGGAGCATATTTGCTTGCATCGGATTTTTGCGTTGGGTTCTTATTTGGGCGTCGCGGTGTTCCTGGATCGGTAGTGATGATAGGCCACTATTACGATGGTAATGGATCTCCATCTGGCCCTGCACCATAAATCAATGTTCCTTCTAGGACAAGCCCTAGTCCCAAAAAAACCTTGTAACTACTGGATATTCTTGAAATCTGATGGATGTGGTTCGAATTCTCTGAGCTTCAGGACTGCTCCTGAACCCACCCGAGATCTCGGACATTACAAGACACCAGTTGCTTTTCTCTTCCTCCTGGATATCTTCGCTTAGTGTGTGGTAATCCGTCTTGTACAGGGTTGCAGCAATATGTATGACGGTCCTTCCTTATTCGGCTCATACTAGCAGACTGAATCTCAGGACTGCTCGTTAAAGGGCACACGAGCAACCAATGTATTCTAACTTAGAACTGCGCTGACCCCAGAAAAAACCTAAGCCTCTTTAATTTGATGCACCAGACTTTAAAAACCCCACCCAAATTCATTACCCCAAAGCCTGACTCTCAATCTTAACTAATCACCCAGTTTTGTATCCTTTTTCTATTTTGGGTCCCGCGTGCTTATTACGGTAAGCAGGAGAGCTGGTCTTTTTATGTCACAGTTTATCTCCGTCTCTGTCCCTCTCGCTGTGTAAATACCGAGACACTTCCTGTAGTGATTTGTTAGTCTTCTTCTGTGCATGAGGTTCCTTTGCTGAGCAGTAACCCAAAACAGGACATGAGAGGCTGGACATGTAGAGCGGTGCTGTTTTCAACTGGGTGGATCAACCGGGGTCAGCAGGCTCAGTCCAGTAAATCCACAAGCCCCTCATCTCGAATAGCGAAATAAATAGATTATTAAACCCTAAACGGAGAACAATCTTCTGTCTCTTTTGTCAGTCCGGCCCCCTGGACGTCTAATAGCACACTGCCTCACAAACCCTGCCTAGCCTCCAATGGACTTGACGGTCCATAGTCCCACCCCTTTATGGATCTGCGCACCTTTTTATATATCCTCTCTATTGTGTGTTTTTATCTTTTTCCAGCACCCAGCCCGTTATTGTGTTGTTGGTCCCAAGCGCACAACAACCCACCCCACCATTGAGGTACTCTCGACCCGTTTTTTGCCTCCCCCCCCACCACCCAAAACACTTCCGCCGCCCCCCGTGCCACACTTTGTTTCCAAATCTAAGTTGGGTCTTTATTCCTGTCCTATTTCACCTTCAGTTGTTGTTCACTGCACAGAAACAACGACCACATAGCCCGCCACAAGCTATCACCCTATCCTGCAGAACCCACGATTTAGATCCAGGGTCAGGCCACCCCCAACGGCCATATTAGTGGGCTGCCACACGTGCACGCTTAAAAGCATTAAGTGTAAAGGTTGTAATTTTTCAAACTTTTTCCCAAATGATAAAAAAAATGGTTGCTTAAACTGATCCCTTTTCCAACTGGTACTTTTCCTACCTAGATAACCCATCCATCATCTAGCTGACTTTCAACTCAATTCCTTCCGGCGGGTCGCTCCGCTTCCCCCTCCCCTGTTTATCATATGCAAGCGGGTTTGATGTTTTCTAAATAAAATTTATAAACGTTTTGAGTAATTACTCAACTCCTATTATCATCATCAATGATTGACCGGTTAGTTTCGGCTTTGAATATAGATGTGGTGTAGCGGAACCTTTGTCTCTGATGTCTGCAGTTGCCTACTTCTATTACTCCACAGCCTTCTGTATTCGATGCTCACTCCTGTCTCCGTCATTTGAGGGACATCTTCTCGCCAGAATTATTTAGGACTCTCTGCCTTTCCCCGACACTTTATTACCCCACCTGTTTATCATTACTCTTGGTGGACGCTGCACCAAGGCCCACCAGGACTCCTGGCCCCCGTGGACTCTGGCTAATGGTGCTCGTGGGCCCCCGTAAGTCACTGAAAAATCATCGCATAGGAATATGTTTTCTACCCCCTAGAGTCGTGTTCCTCATCTCTCGTTACATATTGTGGTTTCTGTCTTGGACCTACCCCACCCACCATCACTTACCATCGCAAACGGCATTCCTCGTCAGAGACACAGACATGCCAAACACAGTCAAATGTTTTGTATCATAACCATTACTCAGAAGGGATAATGAAGGGTAATCAGTCACGTGTCCGGCATCGTCGCAGGCCATAATATTGCTCTTTTTCCACCTAATAAAAGGTATGTTATGTATTTATTACCCTTTTGTGTCATCGTGTGCTTATGGCTGCCCAATTCCTGCATTTCTGTTTTAACCACCCTCCACGTAACCCGCCTGCCACAACTGGTGTCATTGCCTTTGTTGGTTTTTGTGTGTTGTACCTAATCTACCCTTTCGACATCTGTTAGGGTTTGGGTGGCAGCAGCGGGACAAACAACCCAAACCCCGGGAACTAAGCACGCCGCACACCACAGCCTAAGGAACACGCCGTTGCGGTGGGGGCAAAGCCAAACGCCTGAACGCAACGAGGATCTACAACTAAAATCTATTATACCTGTCCTTACCCCTATTCCGTCAAGGGATGGGCCGATGGTGGGCTGGCTCCAGTAAACTCAACACTATATTAAGTAAAATAAACTCGGAACTCGTTAATGCTCCATATGACAATGTAAACTCTAAGCTGAAAGTATTTGACACAGATTCTTGATATTATTTGACATGAAATCAGAAGTCTGTAATGCTCCATATGACAGTTTAAGCTTCAAACTGAAAGCGTGTTTCTATTTCTTTCATTTGTAGATGCTACCAGGGCTGAAGGTAAGCTTGAAAAGCACACAGCTGTCCAGCTGCTCTGCAATGATAGTATTTTCCACAGGCGAGTCATAAACAGGCTCACATGAAGTTCACACACAGTTCAACAGCCTACAGGGTGGGTCTGCTCTGCCGTTGCCAGTACAGAAGGGGTGGATATGCCCCAACTTTGTTTTTGAGCTACACCAGTATTCGAAACGGAGTGGGAGAAAACGTCACTGGACTACAGACTGCATTTCCGCCTGGGCCCTCTCTATACAGATGCCTGCCGGATCACATGAACACGCACCCATGTACTAGAGGCTTTCTCCTTGACACGAGTTCCAATAAAGGAATACGATCGTCTATAACGGCGTTTTACACACACTGGATAGTTGGTATATGAAACAAAATAAAAAAAGCACGCTCTGTAACAAAAAGCCAAAGAGGTTTTGACTCGTTTTATGAACACCTAATTATTTGGGTAGAGCCAAGTGTATCTGGAACCAACAGGTGAGGGGTATATCCTAGTACGTGAGCAGAACTTTGTGTTATCGAAAGGCTATTGTAAATCCACATTTGAGGATAGGAAATTGGCACTGCGTGATGCTTAAACAAAAATGGTTAGAAACGGATACTATTCTCAGAGGACCTTAAGGAATTAAGTGAAACTGTGAGGGAGTGAAGATTCACATTAATCAATTCAACCTGAGAGAGTGACATTGGCACACGAAACACACAAGTTCAAGCTCGCCAACGGGCACAGAGCCACAACCTGAATTGAGGCACTCATCAATCGCCTGCTAGATGAAGGTTTCAAAGTGGAAAAAAGAAGACACTTGGCACATCACTTTAAAATCTGCTAGAGCCACAGATAAAATTTAGTGGATTAGAGGAGAACACATTGATGGCAGTCAAACTTCCATCAAACTTTTATCTACTGCATGGCCACATTTCTCTAAACACAGATTGTCACCTAATCTCTCAGGGCTGATCGTGGTGACTACTGGTCCAAGTGGACAGAAGCCCCAAGGTAGGAATTCTGTAACCTTTGGACTGGTTTAAAACAGCTAAATAATTAACCTCTCCACAGATCAGCCATCACTTCTGGTAAACTCATTAATAACAAGAGGGTAACTCACGAATTGAACACGCACCCCCCTATTGAGGCGACTTAAGAAGATTACTAGCTTTTACTGTGGTTATTGTGTCAGCTCAAAGGTCGTGAAGTGTATGAAGGATGTAGGAAAACACCAGAGCATTACATAACACTTCCGTCTTTAATCAGGCCTTCAACAGAAGAGGGTGTTATCTAAAACAGTCTGTAGGTGACATCAGATACCCAAATCATATAGTTTTGATTAAGCCAGGGGGGCGGCACCTTTGTTGTTTGGGTTACAAGACTAAATACCATTGGAGCACTGGTGGAACTGCTCAAAGTATTGGGGGCTGCTGATAACAGTATCTGTTTGGGGTTTTACTGTCTTCCCCTTGAGCAATGTGCTTAACTCTAAAGTCATTGAGTGCATTACCCCTGAGGTAATGCAAGATTGAATTAAGATAGTAAATGGGGCTTAGTGTAATGCTATGAAAAGCATAAAATACGCTACAGTATGTTTTTTAATGCCTTTGAAAAGACAGTATTTATCTGCCCAAAGCTGTATTTATTTTATCAAAAATACAGTAAAAATAGTAATCTTGTGAAAGATTGTTTCAATTTAAAATAACTGTTTTTATTTGTATATATTTTAAAATGTAATCTTTAAATTGAAACTGTATTCCTGTGTTGGCAAAGCAAATCATTACTCCAGTCTTAGTGTCACATGATCCTCCAGAAATCCTTCTAATATGCTGATGATTCTTATTTATTCAATATTTGTGCCGCAAACAATGTACATTTTTTACTTTTTTCTTTCTTTGATGAATAAAAAGTTAAAAAAAACAGCATTTATTTAAAATATAAATAACAGTATAAATGTCTTTACTATCACTTTTGATTGATTTAATGCACACTTTCTGAATAAAAATATTTCTTATTTATATATATATAAAAAAACTAACTGACCCCAAACTTGAACTGAATGGTAGTCTTCTTTTATTTTGCTTCCTGCATAACAATCTTGACCACCTCATTCCACTCTTGTTTCCTAGAATAGCCACAAGAACAGAAAAGACCAAAACCGCACGCGCCGTCAGACAGCCTTAGCCCTCATGCTACAGCATTAAAAAGTGTGTTGATTGACATTTGTGCGGGTAAGTTGCCCACAAAACCAAATGTAATCTTTTCCATGTCGGAAGTGAATTTGCTTGCTTTGATACAACCGATATTGTTTCGCAATCTTGGCTTTGTGTTACGCTTTACACAGTGTGACTCTGGCACACCTGCATATCCAGTCCCTTCCAAATCACTTTTGTGAACTTGAGTTTTTTCCATAGCCACGTAGTTCAGGTCCAACACCGCACCCAGCAATAGCTAAAGCTAGATGAAGTATAGCATGCATCCAGTGAGCTTCTGGAAAATTCTCTATATGAGCGAAGACGTCGCATTGTGTTTGTGCCGTTACTTCAATCTCTATTAGTGCGGTCCCGACAACCACAACCAAACCCGACACCACAATGAGAGCCACGCCAGAAGACATCCAACACCACACGAACAAACGCAAACACCGACCACAAAAACAGACCTAAATTCTTTGAAAAACAAACAACTGCACCATCTTCTGGATATTGACAGGTGCTGCGCTCATGAATGCTCACAAAACTGGAGATTTATGGAGGGAGGCTAAAATGTGTTCTCCCCTGTGATCTGAGGTTGTCTCCTGTCTGGCCTACTATTTTTACTCGGAAAAGAGACATCTTTACGCTCATCTGTGAGAGAGGAAAAGGGCCAAGTCAATGGATTTACAATTAAAAGGTTAAAATCAGAGGAGACACGTTATTCGGCACATTACCAACACAATTAATCAACGGCTGACTTTGCCTTCCTCCCATGAGACTTTATTTCTGAAAAATTACTGTCTGTCGTCTTCATGGATGTTTAGCTATTTACTCAGCGCTGCCAAGCCATACGGCATTGAATATGACAGAACAGAAATATTTGCTTTAACAATTTCTCCACTAAACAGGAGACTGAATGGGTTGTTTAGATAAATGATGTTGTGAACTGAAACTCTGCTGACTTTAATGTTGCCGTGGTAGATGTAAATTAGTTGTTTTAGACCAAGGAAAAACATTACCTTTTGATTTATTAGAAGCTTTCATGTTGCATTTCATAGCATATTGATCACTTTGTTTGTTGTGTTTCTCTTTAGGGAATTAAAGGAGATGAAGGAATGAAGGTAAGGAACACCTGTGGTTCTTGTTTTTACTGTTTTTTAAATAATGGTTGGAAGTTTAAAAGCGATGTGAGTTATTTTGTTGTTGTTAAAATGCTTCCAACTGTAAGTAACCTGTTTGTAGGTTGACTGCCCCGTCTTTATGGTGCTATGAAAATATTGATGTGTTTGTTTGATCTTGACCAGCTCAACATAGCAACACTGACTCAACCAATAGGATGAGTTTGGGGGCGGGGCTATCTGTTTGATCGGTCAATGGCCAGTTGCATGTGGTGACGCATAAATTGCACACTTCACCTTTACATTTATTGTTATTCTGTGTATGGAAATCTCTGATTTGCATTCAGTTTTGATTATCATGTCATCTTTTGGATTTATTCAAATCAGGCATAGATCTGTGTTTTGTTAGATTCCAACCTGTATCTTGAAGGAGCAGTTTTCTATAGAGAGTAAATCTAAACATCTGAAGATTTATGTTTGTATGACTGTATCACATGTCTGAGGCATTGCTCCTAGTAAAGACATGCATCTGCTGGAGTGCTTACACTGTTTCTCACTGGGGAGACGTTTGCCCTGTAAACAGGAGTGGGACGCATGTAAAGTTTACACCTGCTGATGCACAAATAGTCCCTATAGGATACCACTATTCCGACTGTCTAACTGCTTAATGCCGAGTGTTGTCCTGTAAAGCCATGCAGCAATGATAGATGAGCAGAGCCTGAATGAACTCATCTTTGTGGACTGGCCAGGGAAAACACAGGGCCTGTGATATCTTAAAAGGAAAAAAAAAAAAACAAAAAAAAAAAAAAAAGGGGCATATCAGGAGGAAGCCCAATTTTCCTTGATAATTTACAATAAAAAAATAAGTCCAATGTATTATGAAAATATACTGTAATTTACAGAACTTCCTTCTTAGTCCCAAAAGGGCATTTACAGAAACTAAACTGAAGTTAAGCAACCTAAAGGCACAAACAAACAATAAATAAATAGATATTATTAATGACTGTTTTTGGTGCAAGCATTTAATTAAATTACTAACTAGCTGGAAATCAAGGGGAAAAAATATGACTCCATGAAATCCAAATAATCTTTTTTTTTAATGTCTGTTATCTTTGAGGTCATCAATACTGTCAACATCTGTATCTTCTCTCAAAAAAATAAAAATAAATAAAATAGCATATACCTGTACAGAAAAAACCTCAGATGCACTGTTTCTAAATGAAAGTTGGAAAAAATGTTGTCTTGGCAACTAATTAAAATAAAATAAGTTTGAAGTACTGAAATTACTAAAGCTAAAACTGAAATAAAACTATATTTAAAGCTAAATAGAAAAATGACAATAGCACGTAGTGTTTGCTAAAAAATAAACTTGAATGTAGTGTTAACTAAAAAATAAACTTCAATTATTAAAGTTAACTAAAAAAATGGATTCATAATAAAATACTGTAATACTGTAGTAGTGTATAAATCGCATATACTATATATACTATATACATACTATAACCAACTGCCTGAATAATGGCTCTCATTGTGGTTCGCTGGAGTCACAAAACTTTAGAAATGGCTTTATAACCTTTTCCAGACTGATAGATCTCAATTACTTTCTTTCTCATTTGTTTCTGAATTTCTTTGGATATCGGCATGATGTCTAGCTTTTGAGTATCTTTTGGTCTACTTCACTTTGTCAGGCAGGTCCTATTTAAGAGATTTCTTGATTGCGAACAGGTGTGGCAGTAATCAGGCCTAGGTGTGGCTAGAGAAATTGAACTCAGGTGTGATAAACCACAGTTTTAACAGGGGGGGCAAACACTTCTTCACACATGTAGTTTTGGATTTTGTTTTCCCTGAATAATAAAAACCTTCATTTAAAAACTGCATGTTGTGTTTACTTGTGTTATCTTTGACTAATATTTAAATTAGTTTGATGATCTGAAACATTAAAGTGTGACAAACATGCAAAAAAATAAGAAATCAGGACACTTTTTCACACCACTGTATACTGTATGTCCTGCCCAAACCTGTTTCAGTTGAAACTACAACAACACAGGAAAGAAAACGTACTCGGTTACTAACGTAACCTTGGTTCCCTGAGATACGGGAACGAGTACTGCGTCTGCTTAAGACGCATTATTGGAAAATGCCTTTTTTCTCCTGAACTGAAGCCTATTTCATTCACGCAGGGAAACTGCACGGCCGTTGGTTCGTGCAGTGAATTAAAAACGAACCAATGGCTCAGCAGCGGAGCTGAACGAGCCTATGGCGACGAAGCCCGCCAAAGCCCGCCAGAATGGGCGGGGCATCTGGCTATATAAGCGGGCGCTCGCCACAGGATTCTCAGGTTTACTTTGACTGAAGCGATGACTTCGACTGAGTCGTGCAGCTACATACCATGGCCAGCAATGCAGTACTCGTTCCCGTATCTCAGGGAAACGAGGCTATGTTAGTAACCGAGTAAGTTCCCTTTCGATACTTCACTTGTACTGTGTCTTGCTTAAGACGCATATGGGAACAGTTTAATCACGCCGTGCTAATGTAGTGGAAGGACTAAAGGTATAAACTTCCATAAGCAACCAATGCTCATAGAGAAGTCAACATTAACCCAAGGCTAAGACGGGCTGAGCTTCCTATGTCACACCCAGCCTGGTTAATCGTTCCAGACTATACCCGTAACCTCGAAACCCAGGGGTCGAGAGCTAATAGGTGAACAATACCAGAGAACTTGGGCGCGGCACAGCCAAGGGCTCTCTGTCATGTCTGTTTACGCAGCGCGTGCCATTTCAAGCGCAAAGGATCCTGGCCTGTAAGGCCGGGAATTCCAGGTTATAAAAACTTGCGAATGTGGACAGCGAGGCCCAGCCGGCCACCTCACAAATATCAGAACCACTGGACCATGCCCACGACGAGGCAATGCCTCTAGTCGAATGGGCCCGTACTCCAATGGTGCACTGTAGGCCCAAGGAAGAGTACGCTAGCGTGATAGCATCTACTATCCATCTAGAGAGTCTTTGCTTCGTAACCGGAAAACCCCTTGGTGCGGTTACCGAAGCTGACAAGAGTTGTTCCGACTGCCTGTTTTATTTTACGGGGGGAGCGGACGATCAATAGAGATTCCAATGCCCTGACGGGGCCGGCAGAGCAGAGCAGCGATAGCTCTGTCTTCTTCAGTTGGAGGAAGTGCAGAGAGCATAATGACCTGTGCTCTGACCGGAGTGGAGAGCACTTAGGTACGTAACCGTGCCTTGGTTTCAGGACGACTTTAGAGTCGTTATGCCCGAATTCCAGACAGGCAGGTTTAATTGAGAGCGCCTGCAGTTCTCCTATTCGCTTTACTGATGTTAGTGCTAGAAGCAGAGCAGTCTTTAGCAATAGCGACCTAATGTTGGCGGCTTGTAGCAGCTCGAAAGCAGGACCCTTCAGGGCCCTCAGCACAGTGGGAAGATCCCATGAAGGGACGGTTAGGGGACGAGGCAGATTCAGCCTCCTGGCACCCCTTAGAAAGCGGATGACCGGCACTATTTTTGCCCACTGATTGACCCTCAATAGGGGCATGAGAGGCCGCTATAGCCGCCGCATAGACTTTGAGCGTGGATGGGGAGTGACACTTATCCAGCAGCTCTTGTAGAAATGGCAGCACCTCTGCTAATTCGGAAGTGAGAGTGTCTTTGCCGCGGTTTAAACACCAGGCGTAGAAAAAAGACCAATTGTGTTTAAGACTCACTCTGGGAGGCACGAAGGCTCACGTCGAACGGCCAGAGGTGCAGGGCCCATAGGTCAGGCCGAGGATGCCATAATGTCCCGTTTGCTTGAGAGAGGAGATCCCGTCTCAGTGGAACAGGCCAAGGGGCCGCTATCAGTAGCTGAGTCAGCTCTGATAGCCACAGCTGGTTCATCCAAAGGGGGGCAACCAGGAGAACCTAGTGTTTTTGTTCCCTTACTCGCCTGATTACCTGTGGGTTTTTACTTGTGGGATCAGAGCGATCGGGGGGAAAAGCATAAAGAAGGAGGTTGGGGCCAATCGTGGGCAACGAGTCCTTGGTCTTTGAGAAATAAATTTGGCAGTGAGAGTTGTATTCTGAGTGAAGAGGTCTAACTCGGCCTCGCCGAAGATCTCCCAGATCCTCTGAACCGTCTGCGGATGGAGCGTCCACTCCCCTGAGGGGACATTGCTCCTTGATAACATGTCCGCTCCTCGGTTCAATTTGCCCGGTATATGCGCTGCCTTTAGCGAGCGCAGGTTGGGTTGAGCCCACTCTAAGAAGCGCTCCACTAGCATGAAGAGGCGCTTTGAAGAGAGGCCTCCCTGGCGATTTATGTAGGACACAACCGACATGTTGTCCGATCGGATTAGCACATGGTGCCCTTTCAGGACTGGCAGGAAGAACTGTCAGGCTCGACATACTGCTAGCATTTCCAGGCAGTTGATGTGGAAGCTTTTTTCCGCCATCGACCAGTGGCCGAAGGTCAGTATGCCCTCGCACAGCACCCCCCAACCTGAGTTGGAGGCGTCTGTCATGACAACTGTCCTTCTGTGAACCATCCCCATGGCCACACCCTGTTCCATCCAACGGGAGTTCTTCCAGGGGGTCAGGGCCGATACACAGGCCTGACTCACCCTGATATGCAGGCGTCCGTGACGCCACGCATGGAATGGAACCCGTGGTTTCAACCAGCGCTGAAGGGGGCGCATACGCAGCAGACCCAACTGTAACACTGAAGATGCTGCTGCCATGAGGCCCAGCATCCTTTGAAACGCTTTGAGCGGGCGAGCGGTACCGATCTTGAAGGAGGTCGCCAACCTCCGTATGGCCAGAGCTCGTTCTGGTGTGACTACAGCTTTCATTTGAGCTGAGTCGAAGATTGTTCCCAAGAATGAGATTCGTTGGCTGGGAAGCAATGAGCTTTTGGTAAAATTGACCCTGAGTCCCAGGCACTCTATGTGGCTGAGGAGGAGGGCTCTGTGAGATATTAGTTCTGCCTCAGACTGGGCCAGGATGAGCCAGTCGTCGAGGTAATTGACAATACGGACTCCCATCTGTCTCAGAGGGGATAGAGCCGCATCCATGCACTTCGTAAAAATGCGGGGGGCCAGGACAGCTCGAAGGGAAGGACCGTATATTGATAAGCCACACACTCGAAGGCAAATCTCAAGAATGGCCTGTGATGGGGGCTATCTGGATGTGAAAGTAGGTGTCTTTCAGGTCCAGAGAAAAGAACCAGTCCTCTGGGCGGATTTTGCGAGAGGATCTGTTTCAGTGTAATCATCCTGAATGACCTCTTCATGAGGGCGCGATTCAGGTGTCTGAGATCGAGGATGGGCCGGAGGCCACCATCTCTTTTGGGGACGAGGAAGTAACGGCTGTAAAGGCCTGACTCGCTCTGGGCTGGAGGAACCTTTTCCACAGCTCCTTTTGCCAGCAAATTCATCACCTCTGAGCGCAGGACATGGGCGTCCTTGCTCTGCACAGAGGTGGGGACAACGCCGCTGAAGCGTGGGGGTCTTCGAGCGAATTGGAGTGAATATCCTCACTTTATTATGCCCATAACCCATTCTGACACCCCAGGGATGGCCTGCCGAGGGGTTGATTAAACCTGGGTGACTATCTATTGTTTGAAAATGTTTGTGTTTTATTATTTTCCAATATCACAGCGGTAGGATACTGGGCCACAGAAACGGCCAGTTGTTTGCACAAAACACATTCCCTCTGTACCCGGAGATGAACGAGGTGTCAAGAGGTGTAAGAGAGGCTGCTTGAGGGGCAGTCCGGCCGTGGCGAGATCTGACCCCATCCTCTTCCTGTCCCGTGGATCAGGATGACGCCTGAGGCGCTGGGTCCAACGCAATCTTGGGTCGGGGTCCCTGGCGCTTAGGAGGAGGGTAGCGTCTGGCCGAGCGAGAGCGTCCCCGCGTCTGCTGCGCTTTAGCGGGCTGAACAGCGGGAGTGGTAGGTGCTGGTTTCGCAGGCTGCTGAGTCGGCGGAAGATTTTGGGCGAGCTGAGACGGCAGCGGAGTTGGAGCGCTTAGGCAGGAAATGTCGCATAGCCTGGGACGATTTCTGTGCCTCAGTGAAGCGTTCAGCAAACCCTTCGACCGCTGGGCCGAAAAGGCTCTTGGGGGAGACAGGAGCATCGAGGAAGGGTATCTTATCCGCATCCTTCATCTCCGTCAGCGTCAACCATAAATGGCGCTCGAGCACCACAAGGCTGGCCATCGATCTCCCAATCGCCTGGGCAGTGGTCTTGGTGGCGCGTAGAGCCAGGTCCGTCGCGCTCCTCAGATCCCTGAGGGTAGCGGTGGGGGTCCCGGCCGGGGACCGGCGGACGGGATGTGAGGATTTTGGCATGGAGACATAATGAAGGACCGCACCGAAATGAAGCGCACCCGCGGACGACTTTCAAGCTGAGTGTAGGCTGGTCCAGAGAGAGCTGAAGTAGTCATACATGGATTAGATGGGGAGCGCCTTTTGCTCTCCAGACGATGGCGTGGGCGGGCAGAGATGCGCGGCCACTGACTTATCTAGGGGAGGCGGCTTATCGTACCCCTTTTCTTCAGCGCCGTCGATGGAGGTGAGGGCGGATGAAGAGGCAGTATGGAGGCGGGCGGAGTCTGGCGCGAGCACGTTCTGGTTGAGGCGTCGTGGCATACGGGAAGAATGGAGAGAGTACGCGGAACGAGGGCCTGTCAGGCCGCAGGAAACCATTAGTCCAGACGGTGCGGAGGAGGGTCCTCTGGAGGGGGAACCACTCTAAACCACAGCTCTTCGGACCCCAGCATTGGAAGGATACGGAGAAGCTTGGTTACACGTCCCGTCTTTGGTGGCGCTGGGTGTGGATGATGGCGAGGGGGTGGGGTCATTTTCAGAGCCCAGCAGCTCCTCTGCATCCGATGCTGCCAGTGACATGATGTCATCGAGCAGCTCGTCTCCACTTCCCCCGAATGAGATCAGGTCGCTCGCATCAGCAGAGGGACGCTGATAAGACCGGGAGAAAAGGACGGGTGAACACTCTCTCTGCGGCAAGAGCGAGGCATGCGGAATCTGGGCCGGCTTGAGCTCGCTCGACCCCTTTGCCCCGCTGTTTTCTCCTCAAAGGTCCCTGGGAGGAAGAAAACGGGAGGGCGCGGGGGGCGGAGTTGCTCTCTGAAAAGAAAGCGATCCACGAGCGAAGAGAGGCTAGACTGAAGTTCTTGCAATGAGAACAATCAGTTCCCGTGAGAGCAGCTTCTGCATGGGATTTCCCCAAGCAGGAAACGCACTCCTTGTGGCCGTCATCGGCATGCAGGGGAGACCCGCACGAGCCGCAATAACGGTGCGGCATTTGCAACAACGCCGCTGCTCTTTTAGAAGCTCTTTGAAGTCGCTGGATGGCGGCAGGGGAACCGGACCGGAACTGCTGCGTCGCTGGAGAGGCGGAGAAGCAGTTCAGCCTTGCTGAGAGGTCCCGATTCCAGCTGCAAAGGCATGTCAACGGCGAGCGGCTTCGGATCAGCTTGAGACATAGAGTCGTCGCTGAAGGAGAACAAATCTGAGAATCCTGTGGCGAGCACCCACTTATATAGACAGATGCCCCGCCCATTCTGGCGGGCTTTGGCGGGCTTCGTCGCCATAGGCTCGTGCAGCTCCGCTGCTGCGCCATTGGTTCGTTTTTAATGCACTGCACGAACCAATGGCCGTGCAGTTTCACTGCGTGAATGAAATAGGCTTCAGTTCAAGAGAAAAAAGGCTTTTTCCCATATGCATCTTAAGCAAGACGCAGTATGAGTGAAATATATCGAAAGGGAACTGTGCTTGCCAAACAATTTCATGGGGTGTTTAATAAACCCTGTGTTCAGACGAGAGAGGAAGCAGAGGCTTGAGTCCATGGGCCAGACATCTTATGTGAACTCTGTGTCTCACAGAAATCCTTTACTATGAGTTTGATGGAATTTTAATTTCCTCTGCACATCCCTCCGCCTTCCCCTCGACCACCCTGTATAGTGAACCGTCCTGATGCTTGCAGGATCAGAGGATTACTCTAGATCATCATCTTTATCGGTTTATTGTTCTGGCTTCTGGCATCAGAGTGTGCCAAAAGAAAAGTCTTTCTCATCTCATGACTTTGTTTGGGATCACATGTCTCATGTCTGCATATGTGCTCCGGTTGGATTCCAGCAGTTTGTGTGTATTTGTGGTGTGTGTGTGTTGCTCTGCTGAAGATGTCCCCATCTGTGCATTTGTGTAGGGTGAACCAGGGATGGATGGGCAAAGAGGACAAAAGGGGGAGAAGGTACTTTGCCTGAGAAATGTAGTTTGTTATGCATTTAATTTGGGGGGTTTGTTTGTATGTGTGTGTAAAAAAAGCTAAAATATAACTATCGTAATATTTTTGCATGATCAGCAAAGTTCTGATACTTCTTGGATACACTACCAAAAGTTTAGAATAATTTAGTTTTTTATTGTTTTTGAAAGAAGTCTCTTATGCTTACCAAGGCTGCAGTTATTTAGGCAAAAATAAAACAGCATTATTGTGAAATATTATTGCAATTTTAAACAACTGTTTTCTCTTTGAATATAATGTAATAAATAAATTGTTATCATATTTCACAATATTAGTGTATTTACTGTATTTTTTGATCAAATAAATGCAGCATTGTTGAGCATAAGACACTTCTTTCAAAAACATTTTATAAAACATAATTATTCCAAAGTGCTATACAAGAGCCATGAGGTTGAGACCTACAGTGGCCAGTAAGATTTGGTCCGTTCATCACACAGAGAGTCAATAATGACAGAATTTTAATTTTCGAGTGAAAAGTTCCTTTAAGTCGGTCCTAAATGTACATTCCTATAACTCATCCACCCTCATTGACTCGGTACCACTGGTAGACGCCGGCTTATGTTACCAAAGCGAGGACTCGCAAGGGCTGAGGGCAGGACAAATGCTTTGCAACTGAAACCAGGATGTGCACAAAGACATATGACTCAGTCCCAGAGTCATGCTGAGAGAGCAGAGGGATTGCACGCTAAGAGAAAAACAGGCCGCAAGCTCAAGACATTCCCTACTTCCTTCATCTGAGCACCTGTGCATCTGATTTACAGGCCTCTAACCCTGCTGTTTGTGGAGAGTCCCCTGTTACACGCTGCTTGATGGACTTAGCACACTTATTTTTGCTACCTGCCGTTGTCCCTGCCAAACATGTGCTGCCATACTCTTCGATTGTTAGGTCTGTTGTCATGACAGTGCTTTGTGTTGCTGCATTCGAGTGCTGTGTTTAAATATATGAATGTTTTCATCATCAGACTGAGCAGACATACCATCTGGGGAGCTGACAGATGAATAAGCACATCTGCAGCAGTGCTATATTTAGGATTTTTTTATACATTTATATTTATACAACTTGATGACTGCCTCTAATTGAATGCAGAAATATTTTTGCGTGGGTTTTGGGGTTGAAAGACGGTTTGTTTGACTGAGCTATTGCTTGTTTTAATATATTGGAATGTAAATAACATGATACACTATTATTCAAATGTTTGGGATGAGTAAGTTATTTTGTAATGATTTTGAAAATCACTTATGCTCTCCAAGGCTGCAATTAGTTAATAAAAATACAATAAAAAATTTGAAATATGATTACAATCTAAAATAACTGTTTTCTGTTTTAATATATATTCAAATGTTATTTATTTCTGTGATCAAAGCTGAATTTCCAGCATCATTACTCCAGTCTTCAGTGTCACATGATCCCTCAGAAATCATTCTAATATGCTGATTTGCTGCTCAAGAAACATTTCTTATTTTTCTTTTTTTTTACTACTATCAATTAACATTTTAGAATAATGTTAAAGTCATCAAAACTATGAAATAATGGAATTTATGTAGTAAACAAATCTCTAGTCTAGTGACTGTATTTGAGCTTTGTCTACATTTCAGCTCTGCTCAACTGACTTAATGAGGTGCATCCTGGGATTTCGTTTTAAACAGTATTGAAGTTCACATTCTGCAGTATGGTGCACACTTGCTTTTACATCTCTATTTATTCTAATTCATGCATTAAAAGACTTACATTTTTAAATTTGTTACATTTTAAGCATTTCAGCCTAATAATGTATATAATGTACAATAAGTTTTTAAGATCATGAGAAACAGATTGAGTCCAGTGTGTCCAAACATTTAACTAGTATTGTATACCCACAATATTTTACAATGTCATCATTTTACTATGGTATTGCCACAGTAACATTTATTTGTCTTCCCTCAGTCACATCTGTCTCTGTCATTACTAGTCAGTATTAGGTTTTGTGTAGTGAAAGCCAGTGAAAATTTATGAGATAAAAAGGAGATAAGCAAATGCTAAATTAACTCCTTTTACTCCTGCAGCCAGCAGTGGGTGAGCCTCATCTGTATTCAGTGAGGCTGTTAAAGACTGTCTGCGTTTCTCTCCAATGGAATAAAAAAATGTAACACACATTTACAGTAAAAATCAGGCATGCACAAACACAGTGAAAGACACTCACTCATGTAACACATGTGATTCCTCTGCCATTAGACTCTTGTGTCAAGTAGGAACGAGAGATGATGGCGTGACATGAATTTAAAGTGCAGCACCTCAGAGATCAAATGAGAGCCGCTTTGTTTCGTTCTCTTTGACATTGGCTCTCAAAACTTCTCAGTTACACACTCCCCTCCAGACCAGGATTGATAAAACAGAGAACCCACGGGCTATTAAAGCAGTAAGTAAGGAGAAGCCATGCATTACAATGATTTTACAGTGAGTTTTTATGTGCTACATGTGGCCGCAACAGAATAAATGACTGCAAAAAGAATTTTTCTTCACATCCTAAAAATACATTAATTTGAAGTAAAAATATTGAAGTACAGTATTAAGGCATGTTGTCAGAGAATATACTACTGTATTTAGGTCAGTAAGATTAATACTTTTTTTGAGCAAGGATACATTAAATTAATAAATGTTAACAGTCATTTAAAGACATTCAAAGACATTTAAATTGTTACAAAAAGTGCCATTTTAAATAAATCAAAGAATCCCCAAAAATGTTATTATTGTATCCAAACTCAATTGATTCAACATTGATGATAAAAAATGTTTCTTGAGAAGTAAATCAGCATATTAGAATGATTTCTGAAGGATCACGTGACACTAAAGACTGTAATTATGTAATTAGTAATTATGCTAAAAATTCTGCTTTGCATCACAGGAATGGAAAACAGTTATTTGAATTTGCAGTAATATTTCACAATATTATTGTTGTTACTGTATTTTTGATCAAATAAATGAGCCATGGTGAATGTCCTTCACAAAATGTTAGATTATGCTTTTTAAAGCATAAATACCAACATTTTATGAATTTTGTCAGAATGTTAAGTCAAACGGATTGCTATTACTCTTTTTGCTGCTAAAAAATTACGCACTGCGTCTTTAAGACTCAGAACTAAATTTTTTATAGTTGTTTTTCTCTTCATACAAGGACCCTTTGTGCAGTATATGATGCATGTTGATGTATATAAATGGAACTTATTAGGTTTTAGGAATTTAGTTTGGAAATTCCATTCATCCGTTTTCTCTTTATACCTCGGGCCAAGCACGTATACCATGCTCTCGTATTTCATAGGAGCCAAAGTAAGTCATTACTTATTACGAACTGTCCTGAAGGAATCAAGTTTGTCAGCAAAGAACGCAGCCACTTCTCCGCAGTGCTGATGACGGTTCTCTTCACCTTCCCAGAGTTCCCCTCAACTCCAAAGGCTCCGTCCTCATCGTTTTTAGCCTGAAGATTAGCACTCCCATAAATCACTTGCAGCCTCTGTCAGTCCACAACTATAGCCTCTGCCTCACCAAGCGCTATTCGCTCTAAAATAGAAGCGGATGGAGTTGAAGGAGACATGACAATGGGCAGAGGGGCCTATAACGGAATGGTGTGAGTTGATTGGAAATGAAGAAGATCAAAGAGTTTTCAGCATGTGTCCCAAGAAATCTCTCTTTCATGATTAAAGTGATCAACAATCATTGTATCGTTCCATTCCCTTAACGGGACGGTAACATGAAGTCAGGCTCTTTCATCTACTGGGAACACGGATAAACTCACATATGACTCTCTGCCTTGTCCAAACCCTGACATACGTTCTTGGTGCCTGATTGGACAGAGTTTATGAAGGCAGCTGAGAATGACAAGCAGTCTTGTCTCAGGCCCAAAAGCACACTAGAGTGCCTAGTATCATTAATACCGTATCAAACCACACACATATGGCGTCTGGCTCTCTTGATAACCTGCAGCTCTCTCCAAGGTCTGACCGCTGCACCTGTCAGAGCGGGTTATGCCATGCAAGGCTCTGCCACCTGCCCCCTGCTCAGACTCACTGGAGTCTTCATGCCATCTTTGACCTCTGCCCTCAACTGCCTGCTGTCTGGCCGCCAGTCTCCAAATGGCATGCGTTGTTTTCTGTAGAGACTTTCTGGACATGTTGTAAAACACTTCTCGTGTGGCACTACCATGTAATGTAGTGATTGAGTGCTGGCTAATATACCTGTTTGTTTGTGTGTTTGATAACCCTACTAAAGAGACCAGCTTAAACTCGAGTTTCCATACTGCTATATGCTGATTAGATGTGGTTTGCTGCTAGTCTAGCGATGGTTTTCTAGTGAAGCTGGTTGATTGTTTGGAGATTTTTATTTTTGAAATTTTTTATTATAATTATTTGTTCAAAATACGTCTTCTGATAGGATTAAATGTGATGTATTAAGTATTGCACTACTTATTCTCACTGAAGCTAAATGAAACTCTCTTTCTTCCAGTCGAATTGCTATGCTTGGCTTGCAGCCATTTCGTACATTAGAAATGCATTAGAAATTTATATTTTATTTGTAATTGCTGAACTCCACTGACCCCCCCCCCCCCTATGAAATGCATTTTGAAGTGTTAACTGTGTCGTATCGACCCAAAAATGAAATTTGTCATCATTTCTTGACTTTCTTTCTTTTTCTGAACATAAAAGAGTTTTATTTATTTATTTATTTGGTCCATACAATGGAAGTCAATGGAAACCAAAACTGTTTGGTTACCAACTTTCTTCAAAATATCTTCTTTTGTGTTCAACAAAAGAAATAAACTCATACAGCTGGCGCAGACGGAGGATGAGTAAACCAAGACAGACTTTTAATTTTGGGTGAACTGTAGCTTTAAGAATCTAGCATACAAAGCTCAACATACAGTCCAGTCCAGTGGTGAGCAGATGTGCTGGGAAATACTTGTTTGTCATCATGTCTAACAATCTGCTGAAGTGAAAGTCTTTCAGTGGTGTTTTGCTTGCGTTATGAGTGCGATCTTTGGTTTTGGCTTGTGAATGTGACCATTTAAGTATTGAAAAGATGAGTAATTAATGCTGATTTTGCAGGGTGAGCTAGGGATGCCTGGAATGCCTGGGAAACAAGGAGTGAAGGTAGTTCACTTCTACTGCAGCCACTATCCATCCCCATTTATTTATAATGAACTATCCTTTTTTTCCCAGAACCCTGCATGCTGTTCCAGAAGCATTCCGCTGCTAAAACGCTCAGTCTTATCTGTTATGATTATATGTAAAGCTGCTTTCACACCAGAGCGTGATTGATTGCTCATTATACAGGCACCTCACATATAAGCATCTCACCATCTGACACTGTGAAGTGGCGTCTGAGACTTGAGGAATGAGATGGCAGGAGAAAGACGGATGGTGCCACTAGCAGTCAGACCCCCCCAGCAGCCCTCGACCTCGATGGGTCGAGTGTCCGCATGCAGCCGCAGCTGTGTCTTGAGATCACTGCCTTCATGTCTGCTCATTAGTCATGAGATAACAGACATGAATTAAATAGCTGTGCTCTTTACTATTAATAACAATCCAACTGTTGGCTCATTGCTGCACTGCTAGTGATCAGCTATTTGCGTGCCTGGAGAGCAAAAACTTCTACATACCAGTCTAAATATTGATACCAGTGCGTGCTGTCTAATCGCTTCAATAGAAATTATGACATCTGATAGACCCTTGGGGGTTTACGATCGACGTAAGCATTGTTTGTCTAAATGATTACTGAGAATAATCTTCAGTTGAAATTACGAATGGCTTTTTCAGCCAAAATATATGATGCTGATTCCTTTGTTGATTTTCAAAGGTCAGGGTTTGAGGATGTGTTTAGGTCTATTCTCACAGTTTTTCTTTTCTCTCTTTTTGTTTTCCTAATGTTGATGCCTCGCAACCTTCAGGGAGAGCCTGGTTTCCCAGGTGTCCCTGGACGAAAGGTAAAGGCCTGGTTTGGTGTGACTGTATCTTTAACACATTTTGCTGATCATTCTTAAAGTAATGAAGATTTTTCTGTCGCTATGAAGGGTCAGGCAGGTGTTTCTGGTATCCCTGGAAAACGGGGCTACAAGGTACACCCAAATGTGTGTTGTGGCTGTTTCTCGCATAAGTGCTAGTTCTGATACTGGGCTTAAACCCTCAGGAAGTTTTTTTAGATGTGATGTTGAATATTGAGGTTGACTTTTACTCACCAGTTTGCAATTTCAAACATGTATGGCTTTCTTCCGTGCAACACAGTGATTAATGTTTGAAGAATTTTTGGCAATTCTTTGAAATTTAATGATATTTTCAAGCTTCAAAATGAGAAAATAAAGCACCATAAAAGTGGTCCATACAAATCATGCACCTTATTTAACCAACTTTAGAAATAATTTATGTAATATTATATTATTTATTGATATTATGTTTTACTGTCAATTTAAATGTTAGTTTTAGTAAGTGTGCTTTTGTTATTTTTATTAATATTTCAATGTAGTGTGAATGTATTCTTATTTTTTAGTTTTAGTAATTTTAATATTTCAGCTGGTTTTTTTTTCTAATTTAAGATTATCTAACAGTAAAAGAATGGCTGAGTTTTCTTTTAAATCACCTTTAGTGTTCCACAGAAAAAGGAGAGGGTTTAGAATAAAGAGGCTGAATAAAAATAACCATATTTTAATTTTTCAGTGAATTGCATTGATTTGACTTTAATTACACATGCATGTCTAAAAGACTTCTATGAAGTGGTGACCTGACTGTCTGCACTCAATTCTGTTTGGTTTTGGTGTCAAAATGTATCTGTTTCATGTCATTTTCAGATATTATTTTGTCTGTACTGAAACTTAACAATGTGGAATTATTACGTTGCGGTTTCACTAGACTTTGTGTTCCATTTATTTTCATATGCACATGCAAGCGAGCATTAAATCTGCATGGCTTGCAGTGCTGCAGGCAATGGAAGAAGACAGTCTGTTTTAACATTTTTAATGTGTTAATTGTTATGATTTAATTAGTGTTTCTGCAAAACAGAAGCCCTAGAAGGTGACCTCATATTCTGTGGCCCATATTTGTTGTATTTCAGTGACCACACCTTTATTCTCACTCCCTGTGTTGAAGTACCGCAGCTGTGGTGAATTAAAGACGTCAACTGTAATGCTTCAAAAGCAAATGGGAACAAGATGCATACACTAGAATGTTTTATACGGCTTCGTCATATAGAGATGCATCTGAATGTTAACTCCTATATTGATATTTATTGCTAGGGAGAGAAAAGTGATCCTAGTGCTGCAGAAGCTGGTATCAAAGGAGAACCAGGTGCCCAGGGACAGCCCGGACAAGCTGGACCCAAGGTACCTACCCCTCATTCTCCACCTTGTGTCCACTGCTGAATTTCTTTCTTGATGTGGTGTGACATGCACAGTCAGTGGTGTGACATAAGCTCATGGTTTAGTCAGAATTAAATTTTGACTTTCATTGTTGCATGTCTTTTCATAGGGTGAGAAAGGTGATCAAGGCATAAAGGTGAGCAATTGACTTTTTTTTTTTTTAAATAAATAAATAAGTGCTAGTTCATCGCAACTCTACATGACCTTGTATGATTGTGATATTTTAAATATGTCCTTGGAAAAAATAGCACAATTAATGTTTTTGATTTGTAGGGTGACCATGGCCAGGAAGGCCCATCTGGACCAAGGGTGAGTAGAGGCCATGTGTCACTGACAGAGAAAATAATGCAAACAAGTCACCAGGTTTGAATGTGATGTGAATGGCTGATATCAGAAATAATGCTATATATTATTGATTGTTTCCCCATTGCTCAACAGGGTCCACCAGGTCCAACCGGGGAGCCAGGAAAATCTTTAATCAACAACAATGAAAATGTATGTCTTTATTTCTGATGTATATAAATTTCTTCAATTTGATTATGATTTAGTTAGAGTGCATATTCACTTCTCGGCCTCATATAACAGATTCAACAGATTAATTTGTATTATGTGAAGGCACTAATTTGATTTTATTTTTCAGGATATACGCAATGTGCATTTAATGGTAAGTGTCATTCTTTGTTGAGAAAAAAGTATTTAATGGGAAGCTGGATAACTTGATATTGTTTGCGTATTTGAGCACACACATAGATGAATAGACAACTACTTTCAGATGTTCAAGTATATATTGTTTTTATTTTAGGGCCCTCCTGGTCTGCCTGGACCTCCAGGGCTTCCTGGGACCCACGGTTTGAAGGTAGCTGACCAGCATCTCTCATTCTTACCCTTTCTATCCTTAGTGTATAACTTTAAGAGAATTTTAGATTCTATTCATATACAATTCTGGTGAGATCTGAGGAAGTTTTTCAGCAGCATGCATTCCATGGTTTAAGACATGTCATTGTAGGCTACCTTGTTCTTTTGCATTAAACATAAAAAAAAATTTCTCAGGGTGATGTTGGACTTCCAGGTCCCCCTGGTCTTGATGGGGAAAAGGTAAATAATAATTAACATTTATTAACAGTCCACTGGTGGATGGATTTACACAACTCTCAAAACTTCATAATGCTGAGTGATTGTACCTGTTTGCTTCTTAGGGTCCAAGAGGAAAGCCAGGAGAACAGGGACCCTTCGGCCCTCCTGGACCAGAGGGACCTCAGGGAGAAGGAGGTGTCATAGGCTTGCCTGGGCCAAAAGGAGACAAGGGAGACATGGGTCCCTCAGGATCACCTGTAAGTGACTATACTCAGCATTCCCATCATATATAGTCTGTCTGACTACACCTGAATTGTTAAATAACCACAAAAGGTCTTGCATGAAAGAATATTCTGATATCAAAATATCATAATATTCAAATTATGTACACATCATGTAAATACATTAACCCAACTGCAAAGTTAACCAAATTAAGCCAATATTTCAGTTTCTAGAAATTACTAATATATTTGGTTTATGTAAGGAAAAGTTTGGATTCATGTAACCCTTGTTTGGAATATTGACTGTAACTGAATAAAAAAGAAAGCATGCCCAGTATTTCCAGAGGACAGTGCATTTGTATTTGCCTTTTTTGGGATAATTTGGTTAAAAGAACATATTGCAATAACTGTGGAACATGTAAACATCTTTTTCAGATTAAATGCTTAACCAGAATATAGACCTTAATCAGAAAATGAGTTGCGTGTAAATGTGGTCATTGTTATTTGAGCAAGTGGGATCATGCTGAGTGCTTTGATGAATTTTGAAAGCGTTTGTGGTGGGTGGGCAGCATTGCGTCTTGAAAGTCTACAGTTTACTAATCATTAATCCTACATGTTGGATGCTATGAATTCAAAGGCCTCTTGGTTGTGGGCCTTGTTTACAAGGCTGTCAAGTCATGTTCATCAACCCAGCCCCCCCAATTGACTTTTCTGCCAATTTTAATGTATGTTTCCTTATTCTTTCCTCATTCTGTAGGGTTTAGATGGCCCTACTGGAGAAAAGGGGGTTTCAGGGCCCCCTGGCCATATTGGATTGCCAGGCCTAATGGTACGCAATGGTGCCCCTCAAGCAAACAGATTGTTGTCATTGTTGAAAAGACACGGCATGACTTTGGGATGCAGTGTATTTTATCATGCCAGTTCGATGTATTTTGAATGAATGGTAGAATTCAGTATTCCTATCCTTTTGCTTTTTCATAATGTCTTCAGGGTCAGAAAGGTGAACCTGGGGAGAAAGGAGATAAAGCAGAACTGGTATGTTCCACACTATTTAGCTGCTGATTGCACTTGTTAGAGGTTTTTATGGGGTTTCATTAGATAATAGAGCCCCTCTGTGTTTCCTAAGTTGGGAAATATATTGAATGAAATGTCTTAATGGTGACTTCCTTATCTGTTCTCTCTCAGGTCTATGGGCCTGCTGGACCTCCAGGACCTGCAGGGCCAGTTGGGCCATTGGTGAGGACAATGTCTACTTCATAAAAGCTTATGATATCAGCAGTCATATTACATGCATATCTGTGGAGCATCAGTGCATTTTTTTCCCCATTTGATGGTGCATTTATGAAGAGAAACTAATTTTAAACATCTCAAAATGATACTGATTTCTAATAATTATTAATGTTTGCTTATCAGGCACCTCCAGGTTTGCCAGGACCAAAGGTAAGTATTCCGACCTAATGTAAAATGAAGTGTTATTTGTCTACTGCCATATGCTAAACGAGGCATTAAATCTCATGTTCTTTTTAGGGAGAACCAGGAATAGGCCTGAGAGGAGAGAAGGGATCACCTGGACAGAAAGGAGAGAAAGGAGACAGGGGTCATCTTGGACTCCCTGTAAGTACATGTCTGATTCTTATAATCCAGTTTTTGATACTTGGTAAACGTGCATTGCATTTATAGTCAGTATATAGTAAGATAAAAAGCTTACATTATGAAAAACACCTGTGATACCAGTGCATAATTAATTTGATAGTTTTCATACAATCTTGTCAACTGAATCAAGATGTTTTTGTCTTTCCTGAGTGCAGCGTTAGTGGAAAAGCATGTTTTGTGTAAGGTTTGTGCTCTAGCCCCCCTTAATGCAAATATCAATGTGCTGCAATTTCATGTGTCTTTGTAACTAGGCATCATGGTTCATGGCTAAGTGTCGTCACATTGCATGAATCAGTGAATATCCACATTTGGCAATCATATATACAAGTGTTATCATGTAATCATCCTGTCACATTGTTTTATACACATTTTAATAGATTACCAACAAGTTCTTGATGGTTTCAGATTACTGTAACTGACTGACATTCATGTTATTATTACAAAATACTGTATGTGGTTGTTTATAAAATGTTTTCTCTCTGCTCTGTAAATAGCATGCTATAGGTTTTGTTACTATGAATTTGAGGGGTCTTTTCCTGACGTCATGACTAGTGTATATCTATGGTGTCAAAGTCATTGATTAACTTATTCTAGTCACATAATCAATGGCACAGTAACTCCTTTACTTTTGTTTTGAATCGGCGATACAGAAATTGAGATATCAAGAAAGTTTTCTTAATCAGCATTTTTGTCTTGATTTTCAGTATAAAAAAGGGAATAAAAAGTATTTTAAACATAAACCTCACAACATTGTGGTACATATATGTTTAAGCAAAGCAGTTTGGAAATGTGGTAAATCGGGGGGGGGGAATAGCACATTATGCATTTTTAAGTAAATATGATGTAAAATAAAATTTGTTTATTGATTTTTACTGAAAACAAGATTAAAAGGCTGCTTAAGAAAATGCAGCATAGATGGGTAATATTACTTTCTATGTATAGTGGTCCAGTTCAGTCACTTACGAGGTAGCGTTTCAGTCAGCATGCTGCCTTAGAAGGCAGCAAACGGCAATGCAGCTCACTAGGTTTTGGAACCGAACAACTATTTACAAGTATTATTTTTAGTTTTTGCATCTCTTCTGGAATGTATATGCCACCTGTTGTTATTTTATCACCATCTATATGATTGAATGGACCACTTTAGTAGGGTGACCGTACGTGCCATTTTCCCAGGACGCGTCCTGGCCAGGATTTCTATATTGCCTAAAATATCTAGGTTTTGGCTTTGTTTTTGCGTGTGCAGACCGATCGGTGTATGACATCAAAATACCATACAGACGGTTCCTTATGCTTTCAAAATGCTCTCGAGGTACTTTGATGTCAAACACTGATCGATCTGCTGCTTTTAAGTCGAACACACATCCTATGTATGCGTAATTGCATCGCTTTGACCGTAGATCCCACCTTCTCACACACACCATGATTGGTCCATTATGTACAATGCCTGCATGTTATTGGTCAAACTACTTTTCGATCATTACCTTCAGCAGGCATGAAAACAGGAAAAAACAAAGCCAAAACAAATCCTGGCAAGGACACGTCCTGGGAAAATGGCACGTATGGTCACCCTAACTTTAGGTCCTGTTCACTAGCAGTCACACTTGCACTAAGACAATAAGATGCTAAAGTCACATTATAAGGAGTTACTGCTTGTCTCTCACATGTCATCTTCAACACGTCACCCCTCCATCAAAACTAGTGTTGTTTTTATGTGGCACACGAGTCACTGCTTCACTCACCTCCCCCCACACTTCTCCCCTCCTCCCTTCCTCTCCTCCACCTCCATCTGTCCTCTCGCTCTGTAACTCTTTACACACTGTCCAGGGGGCTCATGGTTTAGACGGCAGGCCTGGTCCAGTGGTGAGTGGCGCAAGACACGTTCCCATCATCCACCCCTCTATTTCCATCCATCCCTCTCTCGTTTCTCCCTCCGCCTGCTTCTCTCGTTCTGTCTGTCTGCCTCTGCTTGAGCTGTTGCTTGCTTGCTTCTGTGTTTTGTGTCTTTTCTGTGTTGTCTAATGGTCAAGGCCTTGTTTAGATCTCTATTGAGGTTGCATCGGCATGAGTATGACTTTGATTTGACTTTGTCCCTAAGCCTGTTTGGCTGTTGCCTCTTGCTGTTTCCAGAGGTACCGCGCTCGGTTGATTTCTCAACCTGTCAACACGCGAGTGACTGAAGGGGAGCATGGCCAAACACTTATAAACATCTCTCTCTCTCTCTGAAACACGATTTCTCCTTCTTTGAAAAGTATGCACATCGTGCTCTACAAAAGTGAATAATCCTTTCGCATTTCATGCCGTCGCAGCCCTCTATACCTTTGTAAAAAAATTTCAGACATGCTTGACCTCTGACCTTTTGAAGGCTTAATTCCCTCCCAGCTTCAGAGCTTAATTTCATTCCATGACAAGCTTTGATCTTGTAATGTCATACCAGGAGAGAGCATGATGGGATGCGGCTGCATGAACAATGATTTCACGGCATACAACTGTACAAATGGCTGAGAAGCAAGACTCCTGAAAAAGCAAGATGTCTAACAGCCCTTCTGTTGATTCCTCTCCAAGTCATGGGAGGAAAATGGAAGATGGATTCGCTGTTATATTTACTTGTGTGTCTGTTTATTTCCACTTAGATCAACAAACTTTGGAGTTTTGTGGAATTCCTCTGCAGATTGGTCCTCGGATAGCTCTTTTTAAACATATATAAGGAGTTCAAATTGCTCTTATTCGGCTCAGAAAAGTTTGTTGATCTATTGGTGCTCAACACTGATTAGTTTCTCTCCCTCTCTAAACTCTTAACCCACCGCTGTGCCCTCTGTTGAAGCTCACACATGTCGTTTTCTTTGTTCAAAGGGTCTGATAGGACCAGCTGGAGTACCTGGGCCTGCAGGACCAAAAGGAGAAATGGTTAGTGCTGTAAAAACAATTTAGAAACAAATGCATGAGGCTTCAAAATGGGTGTTTCTAGTAATATTTTGTGTTATGCAAAATTATAAAAACCTTGATGATGCTGTAGGCATGAATGCAAGCATCATGACAACTGGCCAAATGAAGTATAGTTTGAATCACAAATAATTATATTTAGTGTTGGGGAAAGTTACTTTTAAAAGTAATGCATTATAATATTGCGTTACTCCTTCAAAAATTAACTAATCGCAGTACTTAGTTGCGTTTTTAATAGGAATACATGCATTAAAAACGTTTTTTGTGGTCCACCTGGTCTTACATGGGTCATATATGAATGCATTTCAAAAAAAAAAAAAAAAATTTTTTTCCCCTTTTAGAAAAAGGAATTAACTTTTATTCTCGCTATAGTATTGTTATTGCCGCCGCTGCCATGTCGTGAAGGTGCTGTGTGTTTCGTTGTGAAAGCGAAACTACAGTGGGGCAAAAAAGTATTTAGTCAGCCACCAATTGTGCAAGTTCTCCCACTTAAAAAATGAGAGAGTCCTGTAATTTTCATCATAGTTATACCTCAACTATGAGATACAAAATGAGAAAAAAAATCCAGAAATTCACATTGTAGGATTTTTAAAGAATTACTTGGTAAATTCCTCGGTAAAATAAGTATTTGGTCACCTACAAACAAACAAATTTCTGGCTCTCACAGACCTGTAACTTTCTTCTTTAAGAGGCTCCTCTGTCCACCACTCGTTACCTGTATTAATGGCATATGTTTGAACTCATTATCAGTATAAAAAACACCTGTCCACAACCTCAAACAGTCACACTCCAAACTCACCACCATGGCCAAGACCAAAGAGCTGTCAAAGGTGACACCAGAAACAAAATTGTAGACCTTCACCAGGCTGGGAAGACTGAATCTGCGATAGGTAAGCAGCTTTGTGTGAAGAAATCAACTGTGGGAGCACTTATTAGAAAAATGAAGACATACAAGACCACTGATAATCTCCCTCGATCTGGGACTCCACGCAAGATCTCACCCCGTGGTGTCAAAATGATCACAAGAACTGTGAGCAAAAATCCCAGAACCACATGGGGGGACCTAGTGAATGACCTGCAGAGAGCTAGGACCAAAGTAACAAAGGCTACCATCAGTAACACACTGCGCCGCCAGGGACTCAAATCCTGCAGTGCCAGACGTGTCCCCCTGCTTAAGCCAGTACATGTCCAGGCCCGTCTGAAGTTTGCATTTGGATGATCCAGAAGAGGATTTTGAGAATGTCATATGGTCAGATGAAACTTAAATAGAACTTTTTGGTAAAAACTCACTTGTCGTGTTTGGAGGAGAAAGAATGCTGAGTTGCATCCAAAGAACACCATACCTACTGTGAAGCATGGGGGTGGAAACATCATGCTTTGGGGCTGTTTTTCTGCAAAGGGACCAGGACGACTGATCCGTGTAAACGAAAGAATGAATGGGGCCAAGTTTCGTGAGATTTTGAGTGAAAACCTCCGTCCATCAGCAAGGGCATTGAAGATGAAACGTGCTGGGTCTTTCAGCATGACAATGATTCCAAACACACCGCCCGGGCAATGAAGTATTGGCTTCGTAAGAAGCATTTCAAGGTATTGGAGTGGCCTAGCCAGTCTCCAGATTTTAACCCCATAGAAAATCTTTGGAGGGATTTGAAAATCTGTGTTGCCCAGCGACAGCCCAAAACATTACTGCTCTAGAGGAGATCTGCATGGAGGAATGGGCCAAAATACCAGCAACAGTGTGTGAAAACCTTGTGAAGACTTACAGAAAACGTTTGACCTCTGTCATTGCCAACAAAGGGTATATAACAAAGTATTGAGATGAAATTTTGTTATTGACCAAATACTTATTTTCCACCATAATTTGCAAAAAAAAATTCTTTAAAAAAAATGTCTCATTTTGGTCTCCATCGTTATGTTACCTGTGATGACAATTACAGGAGGCCTCTCTCATCTTTTTTAAATGGGAGAACTTGCACGTTGGTGGCTGACCTAAATACTTTTTTGTTCCCCCTGTCCTTGTGGTTGGCACTTCCACAAGACATGGTTTTATGTTTACGCTGCGTGATGCAATGCAGCGCGTAAAAAGACAGTATAAGTCATTATAATTCGTAATTATGTCCCCACTGGACGCAACAAATGCCTCAAAAAAACTCGTTTATAATGGGTTAAATCAAAAAACCTAATTCTCTTTTTGTCTCATTGCTCCGTCCGGACAGGGCATCAACATTATGGTGAGGGGCGTAACATTTCTGTCACTCTTGAGGTATTCGGCCAATCACTACGCTCTGGATAGCTGGCCAATCACAGCACACTTCGCTTTTCAGACCGTTGAGCTTTGTAAAAATCGACGCCTTTCAGAAAGGCAGAGCATAGAGGAGAAAAACAATAATGTACAGTATGTGGAAAAAAAAAAATTTTTTAACCTTAAACCGCATAAACACATTTCATTACACCAAATACACCAAATAATGTTATTTTTGCAACATCATATGACCCCTTAATAACAAAACCCCTAAAAGTTGTTTTGGGCAGCTGTAAAGCCCTTTTCACACCCAAGGTGAAATTATAAGCCTCATCCTGAAGGAGTGCCTAAGCAGACAGGAGAGATGTGAGTGAATAAATGGGAAAACAAAGTAACTTGCATTACTTATTTGAAAAAGTAACTCAGATATTTAGTTGTAACTGAAAAGTAATGCATTACTTTACTTGTTGAAAAAAATGAATATGATTACGTAACTCATGTTACTTGTAATGCATTACCCCCAACATTGATTACAACATTGCTTAGGTGATAAAAAAACTTGATCAATCGTTGAATTATTAGATGTTTAATGCACATGCAGGATAGTAATGAAACTAGTTGCTCTGTGAGTGTCGTCAATATTTCAATGGCCTGTTGTCAACTACACTGAACAAAATTCTAAACGCAACACTTTTGTTTTTGCCCCCATTTTTCATGAGCTGAACTCAAAGATCTAAGACTTTTTCTATGTACACAAAAGGCATATTTCTCTCAAATAGTGTTCACAAATCTGTCTAAATCTGTGTAATATAGGTTCAGTATAATGCCAGTATTATGTATAATGTCTTTTTTACTTTACAGGGTGAAAAGGGTGATATGGGATTAGCTGGACCAATTGGGCCTCAAGGCATCCCTGTAAGTGCTGAACCAGGGCACACTTTAACATTTCAAATACTGTTTCCAAATAACCACATAAGTGCATTCAAATGAAAAATGGACCATCAGTAACTTCGCTCCCCTATGCATTCAGGGTTTAGTAGGACCACCGGGATTAAAAGGAAACCGGGTAAGATTATAAATGTGTTTGTAGAATATGTTATTGTGACTTTAAGGGACAATAACATGAGTCCACTTTCTTAAAATAAAGGGATGGATGATATTTCTAAACCAGCATGAATCTGCCAAACTTTTAAGCATTAGCTACTCTCCATTATTTAAAACAAACCTGTGGTTATTTCATTTGTTAAAATAAAAATGATGCAATATTAGTTGTAATTGTTATAATTTTTAATTAATGAGACAAGCAGAAGCATGCTGGGTATAAGAAATTAGAATGGCTACTGCTTACTGCTAGAAAATATGTGTACATATACAGTGAGGTCTAAAAGTCTGAAAATAAGAACATTTAAATCTAAAATGCTTAAACGTGAAAACACAAGTGTTATGCAGTAAATATTGAGTAAAATGTAATTTTTATACTATTTAATTATCATTAAATAGTCATTAATTAAATAAGAAAATGTGTGTGATCATGTGACTTTTTGTACAGATTGAAGCATGTCCTTTCATTCTCAAATCATGATGAATGAAGCATCAGGATTTACACATGCACAAATGAAATTCAAGTTAAATTGATTCAATTAGTCATTGAAGTATTACATTTAAAAAAGGCCACTGTATATGTTCATTGATCATGATTTACACATATATTCTTATTTCAGAACAGTATTTTTGTTAATCCTTATATGCATATATTTATTTGCAATTATTCTCTTTCTTTTTGCAGTTCTTATTTTGTTAGTATATAGACACGTTTAGAGTATGTAAACACCTTCAAAGAGACACAAATATATTTTGTTGCATGATTAACAGAAAAACTGACGTATGATATAAATGGCTAAAGTTAAAATGTTCTGCAAAAGAGATATTATTATAAAAAGAATATGAATAGACCATTGCTTTTCTATGCTTTTCCTATGCTTTCATCCTCCTAGACTGAATGCCTCGATCCTATTAACACTAATTTCCTCAGTTAATGACTGAATTTTTCCCACCTTGAATGTCAGGACATGTCAGTGCTCCTCCCAGCATCCTCCACTGGCCATGTAGTAGTGACCAGGACCAAATAACTCAAGTCTTGGATAATTGTGCTCAGTGGAAGGTGCTGTGGAGGACCTTTGGACACGGTGCTGTTTTTACTCTTGTCCTTTCCTTGTCTTCCTCTCTTTTTTTCCACAGGTCTTCCTATCCCCTTTTCCTCCCCCCACACCTTGGCCTGTGTCCGTGGCTCTTTTTGCTGAGTCGGGCCGGGTCGTCCTCTCTGTCCCCTTCTCACTCGCTGGCCTCCTCCTGCTCCTCCTGCATCCTAATGTTGTAGCCTGGGTTAATACTCCTCCTCTTCCTCACCTCCTACTTTTGTTCATATCCTTCACTGACCTCCCTACCAACCTGCATTCATTTTCTCCCAATTATTCTAATGCACAGAGTTCTTATTGTTCCACGAAAGCCTCATCTGGATCTCTTTTGAAAAGGCACATAACCAAGCAATGTGGGAAAAGGCATTATGTCAGTGCGGAGCTCATTTTGACATCCTGATGAGAGTATTTAGAAAAAAACACTCCAGTCGGGAGCCAAAAGTTCAGAAACAGTCTTATAGAATCAGTATTTGTCAAACAGGATTTGAAAATGAGCTCCATGTTGATTCATAATGTAATTCCACTTTGATTTTTTTCTTCTTCCTCCATTAAGTGTTAGAATAACAGTCATGATGAGGGCTGTGCAGAATGTTAGAACTCTGTATCCTAGCTTGGATAGATCCCACTTTGGAAGGCTTATAATGCTTAAATGTAATAGTTTCCTCTGAAGAACCCTTCAATTTGCGTGCAGACTTGAGCATAAATCATGAAACACTCTAAAAGCAGATCTGGTTTTAATTAGTAGTAAAGCATAGGGATGTTGATTAAACTGTTTTAGTGCCTCTTCAGTTTTGTAAATTAGCCTTTGTAATTATATTTCATTGACTCAAGAGTTCTATATGGAATCAATCACAGATTGTCTATTTATTGGAGACAACATTTGATGTCAAGATCAGGGAATAAAAACATAGTTTGTTCCATTCAGAAGTGATCACCCAATACGCCATTGACTTCAAAGGTTTAGATATTGGGCTAAAAAAAAATAAATGTTGAGTAATCTTTTCAGGCATTTCTAGTTGGAGTGACCCTACAATATAGATGCCATGAAGGCATTTATCATTTATCTGTTTAAAAGTTTGGGGTCAGTATATAGTTTTGTTTCTTTTGAAAGAAATTAATACTTTTATTCAGCAAGGACACATTAAATAAAAATAAATTATAGTAAAGTAACATTTATAATGTTACCAAATATTTCTGATTTTTTATTAATATTTAATTCTATTTCATTTTAAATTTCTATCCTTCAAAGCATCCTGAAAAAAAAACATAAATAAATCATATTAGAATTATTTCTGAAGGATCATGTAACACTGAAGAATGATGCTGAAAATTCAACTTTGCATCACAGGAACCAATTACATTTTAAAATATATTAATATGGAAAACAGTTATTATAAATAGCAATCATATTTCACAATATTGCTGTTTTACTGTGTTTTTAATCAAATTGATTTAACCTTGAGACAAAACACTTCTTTCTTACCAACAAAATCTTTTGAACTGTAGTGCATATATAATTGAGACAAATAAAATTAAATACATATATAAATACATAGAATCCCAAGGACATGACCTTTACATAAGTCAGTCAACTTTAATCTTATTTATTCTATTCTTGTTCTATTTTGAACAGTTATTACGTTTAATAAATGTGCTTTTAGTATTTTTCCCTCATTTAAACTTTTTGCAAATAAAAAAGTCAAAGTGATATTAAAATTCTGTCACTTATATGGCTTATAATAATAATAATAATTGTAATGTATAAACATGTATTGTGAAAAGCGCTTTACACTGTCCAAATAAATGTGCATTAAATAAATCAAGTAAATGATAGTCTGCACACTAACCACACTGGCTGATCTCCTTCTCCTTAACCCCTTCACTTACCCTCCTTAAATGATCCCACTACTCATCATAGCTCCATTCAGAAACACAGCTACTCTCAGAATGTCTTGTAAAGCATCTAAAGTCTCTTACAGTTATTCATAGTGATGGTGCTTTTCTTACTAGTACTGCTATAGTAGACTAGGAGGACTAAAGTCTGACTTTTTTGAATGCACTGTTGTTTGCAGGGGGAGAGGGGCAAGAAAGGCAACAGGGGGGCCAAAGGGGATAAGGGAGACCAAGGAGCCCCGGGATTAGATGCCCCGTGTCCCTTGGTATGTCTTTCGTTCAACGTGCAGCACTAAGGCAAAAGGAGACTTCCCGAAAGCCACGCCTCCTTATGTCTTTGTGTAATAAACACTAACAGATGCCCAGAAGAGTTCTGGTCGAAGTCTGTGAATTACAACGTATATACAATATAGAGACTCATATGTTACTCACGCATTATATTAGAACTATTATAGATGGGGATTTGAATTAAAAATGACTAGGCACCAGAACTCTCAATGGGATGTTTGCTTTACAGGAGTAAGACTGACAGGAATATGGTTCTGCTGAACACAGTAGGATGGAACCCCTAGTTCAGTAACTAAATGATGTGAGTTTCCAGCCCTGTGGATGCAGCAGGTCTCTTCCTGTCAGTCTCGGGTCCAGTGTGCTCTGGGCCAATCAGACGCTGGAGCAGAGCGGCCAGTGTAGCAGGACAAGAGGATGTTTATATGATTGATTTCATGAACAGGGTTTCCGAGGCTTTAAAGGAGAGAAAGGTGAACCGGGGCTGCCAGGCCTGGACGGGCTAGATGCCCCGTTCCCGTGGAATGCTGCTGTCTATTCCTTTTCTTATTCCGCATGCTTCCTGCCTTCCTGCCAGTCATGCTTTCTAATTGCATAATGCTTCAGCATAGCCCGTTTAAGGAATGGAGAGAGAAGAGTTAAAGAATAGGGCAGCAAATTCTTGCATGCATCAGTATTAATATCTATAATTAACTCTAAAGGAATAGTTCACCTAAATAATAAAATTTACTCACACTTCATCCAAGGTCATCCAAGATGTAGATACGTTTGTTTTTTCAAGGGAACAGATTTGGAGAAATGTAGCATTGCATCCCACTTGCTTACCGATGGATCCTCTGCAGTGAATGGGTGAAGTCAGAATGAGAGCTCAAACAGCTGATGATAAAACATCACAATAATCCATAAGTAATCCACACCACTCCAGTCCATCAGTTCATGTCTTATGAAGTGAAAAGCTGTTTTGTTTTTTTTACTTTAAACAATCGCTTCAGGTTACAATACTAGTCTATAAATCTATAATAATACTTCCTCCAGTGAAAAAGTCCATCCACTGTTGTCCTCTAATTTAATAATAATAATTTATGCATTTAGCAGACACTTTTATCCAAAGCAACTTACAGTGCATTCTGCTCATACTTTTTTCACAGTATGGGGTGTTCCCTTGGAATCAAACCCACAAAACCTTTTTTGTGCTGCTATCGACAATGCTCTAACTCTACCACTGAGCCCAGGAACACTCCCTCACCTCAAATCCGCAGATTTGTTTCTATGTTTTTTTTTTTTTTTTCCTTGTGAACGATGCTTGATCTGTGCATATTTCTCTTCTGATTCAGACAAGACAACTTTTTCACTGGCGAAAGCAATATTATGGATAGAGGACTCATATTGTAGTTAAAAAAATTCTTAATGATGGATTTGTTTCTTACAAACACTCAGACTTCACTTCACAAGACATTAATTGATGGACTGGAGTGGTCTGGATTACTTGTGGATTATTGTGATGTTTTTTCAGCTTTTTGGACTCTCATTCTGACTGCACCCATTCACTGCAGAGGATCCATTGGTGACCAAGTGATGTAATGCTAAATTTCTGCAAATCTGTTTTGATGAGACAAACTCTACATTTTGGATGGCCAGAGGGTGAGTAAACTATTTCCTTAATTTTTAGCCATTTTAAAAATGTTTCAAAACAATTAATCTGAGTTTCTATATAAAATAAATCCAAATCTACACCGTGTTGTTGTATTTTCATCAATACATAAATAAGGTTTAACTTTCTAGATTTCTGTTGAATGTGGATAAAATATTTAGACTACTTGTAAAATAGGATTGTTGCTACTAAACTAGTTAACCTTTTTAATGTTTAACATGACTGCATGCGTTCCATTTTCATTTCACTTATCTTTGTATTCAATATTCTTACACTAACCCATATTTTGTCTAAATAATCCTCCACTACATTTCACCACATCTGTTTCAGTCCAGTAAATTGGAGCATCCATGGGTCACCACAGATATCTGCATGAGAGAAAGTGTTTACTGGAAATGCATTGTTGCAAAAAGCAGGCATCTTGACTGGTCATTGTTTTCATGGACACCATTTAAATTGTCAAGAATGAGAACACTTTGAATTGAATTGAATGAAATATCCAAGTGCATACAGTAGATGGATAGATATGCATTATACTATATTAGCATTGGGTGATTTTATTTACTTTAGGGCATGTTGTAATTATAAAAAATTATAATTTAAAATATTATACAATTATAATTTTAGTTGCCACTATGTGTTTATGTTTGTGTGCACGGACAGCCATCTATTGATTGATTGACTGCAGAGGGGAAATGGAAATGTATGTTTCGAAAGTGACTTTTGAAAGGATTATATATACTATACGCGCACGGATACGGTTATGTCTCCCTTCTCAAGAAAATGACTAATTCTTACCGTTCTTCACCACTCCTCTTCTTTGTTTTAGGGTGATGATGGTTTGCCAGTACCAGGGTGTTGGAATAAAGTGAGTTCTATTGACTGATCATATCAACATTTTGGTTTTTAAATAATTGTGGCCATACCATCCTTACTATGATAACTCGTGCGCTGAATTTGTCATATGGAGGTATAGATTTAAAAGTGAATATATTAACAGTCATCTATAATAAGTTTAGAATGTGTAATCATAATGTAATACAAATTGGTTAAGAAATTATTTCGAGCATTACTCAATATAGAACTAAACATTTTCAGTCTGCTAATATGATACTTTATGATCAGTTGTTTAGAACATGATTTGAGATTTACTGTCGATTCAACATTTTAAGAATAACTCTATACCTCCAATTGCTTGGAAGGTGTGTGCTTGAAAATAACTCAATCTTTTTGCCTCTTGTTTTGCAGTGACATTAATTCCTGAGTGCCGTGTGTGATTGTAAATAGAATATTTATTTTTGTACTTTTTTTGCCATTGATCTGTTATATCGATGGAAAATACAGCAAACCATAAAAATCCCGCCAGGACTTTTGTACAGATGTTTATTTTTATTACTGGTAATGTTGTTTATGTAATGGACTTTATACTGTACCTATGCATTATGTCAAGATGTTTTTTTTTTTTGATGGAGGAAGAAATATACTGTGGCAGCATATGCATGATATTTGTGCATTATGTTAACTGATAAGTGCCTATTAACTTATTGTATCATGGTGTTTTAATGTGTTGTGTCGGACCACGCTGCACTGATTAGTGGGGCTGGAGTTACAAATTGGCCTTGTGTATAAGAGGAAACCCTTTGCTCTGAGATTAACATGTTCACACCACACCTAATGAGCTTACACTGTAACTGCATATGTTTACTGAACATTAAAATGACTTATTTCAAAGTCCATACTACATGCAGTAGAATTATCAAGTCAGTTGTTTTATATGAGTTCCAGTGCATACATTATGAACATTTGCACTGCATGGCTTGTTAAGTGAGTTTTCTCCATATTCACCTGCCATTTTTTGCCAAATATATTATTGCAAATGGATTTATGTAAAGAAAAGAATGACTTAAGTCCACACGCAGTGCTTTGCCTTGATGGGTTTCATGTAAATATGCCTAAACCTTGCCCTTTGAGCAGCTATTTTTTCTCAGTTTATTCTTATTTCTGGCAGTTTAATAGCATAGTCGATAAATGTAATTTACATACTTAGGCAATGAATTTAGTCTTAATTTATCTCGTACATATTGCTGCTCACTGTCAAGCACATATCTGTGTTTGTTAATAAGCATCAACACAACCATTCAAAAGTTTGGGGTCAGTCTTTTTTTTTTTTTTTTTTTAGATAATAGTACTGAAGCAAGGATGCATTAAACTGATCAAAAGTGTAACTTTTTAAGCAGAAAATCTGCAAATTAGAATGATGTCTGAAGGATCATGTGACCGTGATGATGCTGAAAATGTAGCTTTGATCACAGGAATAAATTACATGCTTATACAGTTATTTTAAATTGTGAAAATATTTCACAATATTACTGTTTTTAAGGTATTTTGACTAAATAAATGCAGCCTTGGTGAACATAAGTGACTTCTTTAAAACATTTTTAAAAAATCTTACAGACTCCAAACTTTCGAATGGTAGTGTATGTCCCGTTTTACCTCATCCATAAGTAAAAATGAAGAATCACATGACATGCCATTTACATCATAATATGTTTATTCCCAACAAAATTATCAGGGTCATAAAAAGGCCCTTAGCTAAAATAGTTTTATGTGTTTAATGTTCATTCAGTGTTGAAGTGGATTGTGTAGGATTGCTGCTGCTTACATTGACAAGCTATTCGGGTTCCATTTTGCCACTTAATATCAAGTTAAGCATGGTTTGTAATCACGTGTCTATAAACATTTTATCTGTCTGTAATACCTCATACTAACATGTGCCTTAATGCTTTTACTCTGCCAAAGTACTTTTGAGACATGTCAACAATAATGTCGAAGCTATGCTGTCAACATGAGGAATATAAGATAATAAATGGCTGTAAAAAGCCAAAACGTTTTCAAACACGTCTTATTTATTCATATGTTCTCTCTTTGATTTGATATCCTAAGAAGATTCTCATTTTTTAACTCTGTTTGCATAGCTATGACATGACGTTCACACAGAGACTAAGAAAAATTAACACCCTCTGGATGTTTACATGCTGAAGTCGTGCTTGTTACTGTGATATGCATCTGACGAAAGTGTGAAAACTGCATCAGTGGGTTTCAGGATTGTGTTATGTTGTGTGAGGCCTTCTCCGTATGTCATTGCTGCAGATGCCCGCTACAAATATGTGTTTCTTTTATTAAAAGGGTCAGAATCCGTTCCAGCTCGCCAAGAAGTAATCCTGCAGTGAGATCCACGAGCTTCTGGTTCGATTTCCTTCATAAGCAACACAAAAACTTGAAGAGATCTTGGGAGATCTTTGAGTTTGGGGGCTCTTTGAAGGGTTTCGTTTCCTGTATAAGCGTCCTGTAGTACTGAAGGGCTCCAGAGGGCGGCAGATGTGAGACTGGACTACAGAAAAGACGATAATGCCAGAAAGTAGCCTGTCCTTTCTCCAAGTTTGACACCTTTTGCTTTCTCTTTTATATTGTTCACTATGTGAAAGAAACATTTTAGCACATTTCGTTCCTTGTTGCTGATGTTGTTAAATAATGTTTGTGATCAGAGGATCCAGCGCAGCTCGTTGAACATGCAGATGTGGTCTGAGTGTCCTTGTGTTTCCAGACAAACCAAAGAAAGACAAAATCGTTGATGATTCCTGATTCTAACTATCACTGCCTTCTGTCGAGAGTTGCAGGTAGAATGTAACCTCACACTTCACTCCTACTCGCGTTTATTAGTAGTATTTAAAGGTGCAATGTGTAATATTTACATCGATCTATTGACAGAAATGCAATATAATAAACATAACTATGTTTTCAGAGATGTATAAAGACCTTACTTAATGAACCGTTACGTTTTCATTACCTTAGATTGAGCTATTTATATCTACATCCTCTTCTTGAAATTTTATTGGCGGTTGGCAAACCAACTGAAAGGTGCATGTACCGCCACCTACTGGACTGGAGTGTGGGTTATATCTACATACACCGCGGGTCCCCTTACATGGAAGTCGCCACCATGTTTCTACAGTAGCCCTAAACGGACAAACTGCTCTACACAGCGCGTTTCGTCACTTTGTTGTTCTTGCGAATAAAACACTGACACACTGATGAACAAGTACATTAATATTCGCAATAACATCGATTTATTAAATAATTAAGTAAATATAATTCCTTAATTTACCTTTGTAAAGAAGTCTCATTGCTCTCTGCTGTCTTTATCGAGGACATCTTAGTCCTGTATCGGCCACTGTAGCTTCTCTAAAGCGAGGGGTGAGCGGGGGACTGAGCCGTTGGTTGCAATTCGCAACCTCACCACTAGATTGCTCAAATTTACACACTGCACCTTTAACATGGATGTGCATAACCGCCCTGCTTTGCATTATGCATACCTATATTACAGTGCATTCATACAACATAATGTTGTGCTTGTACATAGCATAATGTTATAGTCTAACTTTAAAAAGTGAGAATAGAATAAGTTGTACAGCTGAAAACAAAGTCAACATGAAAGACTATCACCGTAACTAATTCGAAACGCTCAATGTTTTCAAAAATTGCAACTTGGGCATTTGATGGTGTTTGCAACATGCATGCAACATTTCACTGCTGTAAACATAGATGCCAATGCTGACTCCATCTGTATATTTTGCCAACTCTTTGAAATGCAAATAACTGTTTTGCAGTTTGTTTGGGTAAATCTAGTTGTACAGAACAGCTGTACTTTTCAGATTATATTGGGGCAGCTAAAGCAACTAATTGAAACCAGCAGTGACACATTGGGCGTTTAATTTATCATTGGTTCAGCACACGTTTGAACTTCAGATAAACTATTTGTTTATATGAAGTGTTTATGCCTACAACTGAGTAGAGAAAAAAATCATTTTTGACACGAAAGCTAATTTTGGTTGTTATTATTACCAGAATCACAGAATATACAGTACTGCTATGGGATGACAACACCACATCAACCATAACAGGGTTTGTGAGGGAAAATAATCTTTAATTACTTTTAAAATTGTAACCTGGATTTTTTTTTTTGATGTGGTGTCATGTGTACCAGCAGCTATGTTTTTTTAACCTAATGCAAGCATTCCTTATATTATACTTTGACTGTTTCAGAAAAGATTGGTTGTATATAAACCCACTGTAAATGTAGAGTCTCATTAAATCTTCCATTATGTCCATTTTAATAGATTAAGGTGTTATCCAGATAACAAGATAATTAGTATTTAAATTAAATGAGTTTGCATTCAACTCATTAAAGCCTCCTATTTTCTCATCAGTGTAGGTTATTGTTTTCATGGTAATCTGAATTAAATACAAAAAAATGATAATGCTAAAATGTGTTTATTTGATTATTGGATTATAAATGAGTGAAAATCTACTTTTATTTGTTTTGAAGACTTAAAGTTGAATGATATACTGTATGTGTTAAAAAAAATTGCATTTCGTAGTGATACACTCTTAAAAATAAAGGTTCTTCAGTGGGTTATCGGGGCACATTTTCACTTGTTCAGAGGTCTTGACTATATGATATTCTGAAGATTTAGAAAGCTCTTGATTGATTTCTAGGATCTTTAAATCACAAATAATCAGTGCATCAATTGTTTTTTAAAGAATTGGCATTAGGCTGTAAGTCATGCTGATTTATGGTGTCAGGCTGTAAAGCCCTTTAACTGTTACCTTTATTTTTAAGTGTGTTGACGTCTGTATGTTTACAGACATGCATTATTTTATGCCAGTAGGTACAGAATAATTCATATTTGCAACAAATTTCAGATTATAATAACTGCCAAAAAGAAGAGAAATACTTTTTAGTTGTTATATTCTCAAATTGGCTGCACGTGTATCACTCATTCTGGACCCACTCACATAATGCTAAATTTACAATGCTCAAAAAACAGAATGAATCTGATCTTATGCATTATACTATATTAGCATTGGGTGTTTTTTTTTTTACTTTAGGGCATGTTGTAAAGTGTTTTTCGTTTTATTGTACACAAGGCATCGTTTCTTTTTTTCTCAGTGTAATTTTGCACATTGAAGTGTGTGTGACTTTTTCCATGTTTTGAACAAGAATATAATATTTGTACTGTACATCAGGCGTTTTCTACACATTTCCCTTTTGACAAACATTGTGATCTTGTATTGTCCTTTGAACAGTGTACTCTTCAAATAACGTGTCACTCCAATATAAATATCCTGACTAGATTCAAATCTGCGACACAGCATTTAAAGGAATACAGTAGTTCAACCAAAAATGTAAGTTTCCAAGATGTAGACGAGTTTGTTACTTCATCATAATAACAGATTTGGAGAAATGTGGCGTTACATCACTTGCTCAGCAATAGATCCTCTGCAGTGAATGGGTGCCGTCAGAATGAGAGTCCAAACAGCTGATAAAAACATCACAATAATTCACAAGTAATCAATATGACTTCAGTCCATCAATTAAGATCCTGTAAAGAGAAAAACTGCGTGTTTGTAACAAAAAAATTTTTTTTTACTTGCTTCCAGCTAAAATATGACTCCATAATTGTTGCGATTGTGATGTTTTATCATCTTTTTGGGCTCTCATTCTGACGGCACCCATTCACTGCAGAGGATCCATTGCTGGGCAAGTGATGTAATGCTACAATTCTCCAAATCTAATGAAGAAACAAACTCTTCCACATCTTGAAATTTTCACCTCTCTCAGATAATCTTTTGTACAGCTTTGTTCTTTTGAAGATATCTAGTAATGTATATGATATATATATATTTGTTTGAATAATCAGTTATGTACCATAGTATAAATTGACCTTTAATGAGGAGTACACTTTCAAAACAGCTGTCAAGTTCAGCTAGGAACATTAACCAAACTTGTCAGTTGTAGTTTTTGATGCCAGTTTATTCTTGGATCATTTGGATCTCTGCATCACTGCCCACGTGAGCACTGCTGTCTTTTAGAAGGAGTTTAGACTTTGTTCACCTGCTGCTCACAAACACATTTTTCTTTAAATTTTTCATCAAGTGTGTTTCATACCGAGAACAAACATATTATCAAACATTATGTGTGATATCTTTGATACTGTTGTTGTTGTAAGTAACTGAAAATGGATAAGAGGGCATTTATTTCTGTGCTTGTACAGGAAGTGCAAATGCAAGATAAATTGCAACCACTTGCATGGTTATTATGCACCTACTTGTATACATTTACATTTAAAGTGGCAGTCTGACTAACATGTTACGGTCTGTTTGACTAAAGGTTGACTTTAGGGTTGATCTTTTCCCTTCTTTAAAATGTTCAAAATCAAGCATTGAATAAATATGTCAAAGTTCATTCAATTGTTGATTTAATATATGCTTCTAGAGAAACCAACATTATCATTTAAAGTTTTGTTAAGGTCTCTCTTTCTTCATAATGGAACAAACTTTTTATTTATTTTTCGTTGATTTATTTTTTTTGCTTTTTGTTTGTTTTTTAAAAAACGACATCAAACCTGTATTAGCCAGTGAAATAAAGGGAAATAACTGAACTGTTCTGTTTGACAATCAAATTGTGATTTTAAATAAATGACAAATCAGAATTTAGGCAGATGACTGCAGAGAGTCTTGACACAATACTGTTATATGGAATAGTCTGGAAACCATGAAAAAAGTAATCCAGAGACTTAGATTTTTAAAAAAAATCTAAATATGTTTGTGATGTATTCATAAAACAAAATATGCATCATAAATTGTGAGACGGTGTTGTTTGTTGATTTAGGGTTCATCCTGTCCTGTGTAATGCTGCTCTTCCGCCGCTAGATGTCAGTAGAATGAATGAGTGTGAGCGCTCAAGCTCTCATGCTGTGATTGCGCCGCTCAGAGCGATCGATCGCTCCAATGTGGAGCAGCGCGCGTCTGAATTATCCTCAAATAACCAGCAGTGGAAACTGCATTACACACTGACAGGTGGTAAGTAGCCTGCAAATCAACATTTTGCCTGTCTGCTGCGTTTAATATCAATTTTGCAGATCATTTACGCCATTGTACGTAATTTAAGAGGCTACAGAGTTCACAATCGTAAATGGCAATCTAGTTGTTAATCAAATGTTGATGCTCGAAGTCTCGGTGAATGGGAATATTTCAGTTTCTCGGGTCAAAGAGTTATTTATCTGCTATTCATAGTCAATTATGTTACTGGTCTTTTTTTCACGTTTCTATTGTCAGATGTGTTTTAAATGTTACAATTTATGAATCATAACATTAATTAAACTATCTTTACTAAAAACTGTAGCTGTACTTTCCCTGGACAATAATAGTGTGAACATAGTGTATTTATTATATTGTTTAATAAATAAAAATTAATGATAATTCCACAAAATACAACAGTAATCTGAACTGTCTTGTTGATAAAGGTCTTAAAATGTTTTTATTTGGCCATTTGTGTGTGTCTATATATATATTATATATATTAAATGATACGGTAAACAAAAAATTATTATTATTATTTTGATTTAATTTTTTTACTATGGGGGCATGAGGACACTATAGGTTCATTTATGTAAGTGGGATAGCAAAAACATAAACTTGACAAATTATACACAAAATTATCCAATTAAAATGGATAATATTTGCTGAATAGCAAGACACTTTGACCTGATCATGTTTTAAGTGTTTTTTTCTTTAATTGCTAGTGTGATCTTTTTACACCACAGACTGGACAGAATTAAGCATTGCTTGGTAATTGTTTGACCTAAATTGGTATTATCTAATTTTGTACTTAATATTTAACAGCTGACAGCTATTCAACAAAATTCATTACATACCTTTCTATCAAAATTATCTGACATTATCAAGATTAATTTGTTCGTTCTTGTCATATTTTATTAACCATTTTCTAAACTGTGATAATGTGAGAAATGTTGTGTCTGAATACATTTTGGTTTGACTGGATCTCTATATACTACATACTATTTTTAAAGGAAACTCACTCTTTATCTTTTGATGAGTTAAAATGGGTAATTTATAATGTTTCTTTTTACAGATACATTTTATACAATTTTTTTTATTAGAAGGCATGATTAAAACTTTTTTTTGACAATCCTTTGAAAAAAACACACATGCCGGCTTGAAATTTTGTGAAACCGTTTATAATTGTTTCTATATTTCTGCAAACATAATCAGATTTTCCACCACTCACAGTCCTGAAATAGACAAAGATAACCCATCATCAATGACGAGAAATATTTTCTTTTTCAATTTATTTTATTGAAGAAAAATTTATCCAGTGTTCCATATCTGGTGCGGTCAAAGTATGGTGACTCTGCTAGGATCAAGGCAGTTATTTGAATGAAAGTTCAGAGTCCATCGTTTCAAGTGTTTTTCAGCAAGAGAAAGAAGTGAATGACTATCTCAGGTGTCATTGCCTGACCCTGTCTTTTAAAGAACAGGGATCTATTAAAGTCTGATCATGTTTGTGGAATTGAATCATGGCATGAACAAAGGAGATCTCTGAAGACCTCAGGAAAATAGTTGTTGTTGCTCATCAGGTTGGAAAAGGTTACAAAAGTATCTCTAAAGAGTTTGGACTCCACAAATCCACAGTCAGACAGATGTACAGATGGAGGAAATTCAAGACCATTGTTACCCTCCCCAGAAGTGGTCCACCAACAAAGATAACTCCAAAAGCAAGACTTGTAATAGTCAGCGAGGTTGCAAAGGAACCCAGGGTAACTTCTAAGCAACTAAAGGCCTTTCTCACATGGGCTCCAGGTTCATGATTCCTCCATCGCTGATAACACTGAACACCCATTCTGTCATGTTAATTCAAGGAGAAAGCGTCACTGCTGTCCAAAAAGAAAATCCCTGCCCGTCTGCGCTTTGCTAAGATCATGTGGACAGCCAGAGGGCTATTGGAAATGGTTTGTGGAACGATGACGCAAAATAAGACTTTTTGTGTTAAATTAAAGTGTTATGTTTGGAGAAAGAAAACACTGCATTTCAGCATAAGAACCTTATCTCATCTGTGAAACATGGTGGTGGTAGTATCGTGGTTTGGGCCTGTTTTGCTGCATCTGGGCCAGGACAGCTTGCCATCATTGCTGGAACAATGAATTCTGAATTATACCAGCAAATTTTAAAGGAAAATGTCAGGACATCTGTCCATGAACTGAATCTCAAGAGAACGTGGGCCATGCAGCAAGACAACAACCCAAAGAACATAAGTCGTTTTACCAAAGAATGGATAAAGAAGAACAATGTCAATGTTTTGGAATGACAGAGTCAAAGTCTGTACCTGAATCCAATTGACATGTTGTGGAAGGAGCTGAAGCAAGAAGCTCATAGGAGGAAACCCACCAACATCACAGAGTTGGGCTAGAATTCCTACAAGCCGATCAGCAGTTACAAGAAACATTTACCTGCAGTTATTGTTGCAAAAGGGGTTCACACCAGATACTGAAAGCAAAGATTCACATACTTTTGCACCGCACAGGTATGTAACACTGGATCATTTTTCTCAATAAATAAATGGCAAAGAAAATATTTTTGTTTGTTTGGGTTCTCTTTGTCTATTTTCAGGACTTGTGTGAAATTTTGATTATGTTTTGAGTCATATTTATGCAGAAATATAGAAAATTCTAAAGGGTTCACAAACTTTCAAACAGCACTGTGTCTATCGTTCATAGTGAGACTGAATGGACATTCCCTGTCTAGATATTTCATCTTCTGATTGCAGTGGCCAACCAGTGAACACATTTAAAAGCCCTAAAGGCCTCTCTATGGTTCCTAGTCACTCTCTGATCATGGGGAACGGTTCGATCAAAGCCCCTCGGCTAGAGGAGACCTGCCTGGCCTCCGGTATAAAAGAGGCTCCTGTATGGGAGTCTGTGGAGCCCCTGAAGATGAGGATCACCCATCTGGAGGAGGAGCTGGCACGGAGGGACCAGGAGCTCCGTGCGCAGGAGAAGCGCTTACAGAGCCTTCAAAGAGAACTAGAGGCAAAAGTGTCCCAGATCGATAAGCTCCAGGATGCCATCGGGTATAACAGTCTCGGACGCTCGCCGCCTGCACCGCTGAGGCACAGCCGCAGACTGCTGAGCGTCATCAACCAGGGCTCCACGCGCTTCCACAGAGTGGCTGTGGAGGTGCATCGACGCCTTAAGGCCAAGGAGGGCGTTTCAGCCGAACCCACATCGAGGCACTTCTGTCATGACCACAGGGTCCATCACATCTCCACAGAGAGACAACGCATCCGCAAAGACTCCGGGTGAGTGCGCTGACACTGATTGCACCACTGGATTGTTTGTTTCATTATGGAGTCACTGGGGTACTGACTCTCCTGGAAGGTGGAGACAGGAATAAGGTTTAGCCAAGCCTTTGTACTGTCTCCAACCCCAGAGTAGGCATGAAAGCCTGGATTACCATAACACACTCCGGAGGGGATGGAGTGGCTCAAGAGAACACAAAGGGTGGGCCATTTGTATGCATGGACAGGAATCATTACTGTTTTAATTAAACATGCTCTTGATGGCAGTCTACAAATCTCCAGCACTAATTCATTCATAAGATCCATTTTAGGTCAGTGACGAGACTGTCTTGTTTCAGATGGGATAATGAGAATCAGCTGTAGTATAGTACTGAAGACCAAAAATAGTCTGAAACGGACATGCAAAATGTAAACGTGTCGCCAGTGAGGATTTTTAGACCTCCAAAAGAAAGAATGACAAATGTATGTTTTGTTATGCATAGGAAGTAAGAATTAAAATTAATTACACATGTTTTCACATTTATACAGTATACGTATCATTTCAAACTCGTGGAACACGAAAGAAGAATTTGTGAAAAATGTACATGCTATTCTTTTCCAGTTCATTGTGCAAAAGTAGCCAATATGAATTGTGTGCTTTATTCCAAGTCATAAAATAGCTTTGAATGAGGAATTGGGCAAAATTTGATAAGACTTTACAATAAGGTTCATTACAGTAATTAACATTAACTAAGAATGAACAATACTTCTACAGCATTTATTAATCTTAGTTAATGTTAATTTCAGCAGTTGTGTTTGTTAACATTAGTTAATGCACTATGAACTAACATGAACAAACGATGAACAACTGTATTTTTATTAACTAACATTAACAAAGTTTAATAAATGTTGTAAAAATATAACGTTCATTGTTAGTTAATTTTATTTAATGTATTAACTAATGTTAACAAATGACACCGTATTGTAAAGTGTTACTGAATTAGTAAAGTGCAGGAATCATTAATATAATAATTCATAAGATTTTCTTAATTTCTCACTGATTGTCTTTCGAAATTCAAATATGTTGCCATGTAATCTTTAGACATTCGTGCACCAGGTCTGAATTATTTTATTTAAACTGATTTCAGTTTCAGTCTGTTCCTCACACAGAACTTCAGAACACTTGAAAAGTGAAGCATCATATGAACTATTTTATGTAGATATTTTGTCACTTTTAGAGCTTGATAGCTCTGGTTACCATTAACTGTAATTATATAAAAAGAGTAACGTACATTCTTCAAAAATTTCTTCTTTTGTTTGATTAAGTAGTGAAATCAATTTTTGAATGAACAATTTATTTAACTTGGTATATATAAACTTGTATTGCGATTTACAACGCCTGCTTTGAAGGGTGTACCATAAAGATGATCTGGTATCTTTAATTCAGCAGTGTATTAAAGGCAGTCTGAAGTGTTGTGACAGGAGAATCATTCATTATTCACCACCTCCACTTCACTTAGCACTGATGAACCATGCCTCGAAGAAAGCCTCGTCTAATTAAAGTGTGTCTTTGTGTCTTATAAAAGGAGATTTTAAGAGTAAACTCAGTTGCGCAAACACTTATGACCTTGTTCCAACTAAATGTTTATATAAATAGCAACCAAACAAGCATTTACATATGTACTTCTAAATATATAGATAAAATCTTTGAAACTAGACTTCAAGAAAGCCACATGTGCTTCACTTCTTTTGAAGTTTTGGGGTTTTACATTCTCCAAACTGTTTTTCCTCCTCTTCCTGTAGCACTAAGAAACTGATCAATGAAGCCATCATGAACAATGACTTTCTGAAGAAGCTGGAGCCTCAGCACACTCGAGAGATGGTGGACTGCATGTACGAGAAAATCTACACTGCTGAGCAGCTGGTTATTCAGGAGGGAGAGCCGGGGAACTACCTCTACGTGCTTGCTGGTAAACTCCAGATGTTATTGTTCCCTGCTCCTCATACTTTCATGTTTTTACAAATCTAAATATTTCAATGATAACATTGAAATAATGTTCTGGACTCTGCTCTGTTCTGCCCATTGGAGCTCATTTGATTCTCTGTGTCCAGAGGGTTTATTAGAGGTCATCCAAAATGGAAAGCTCCTGGGTCAGATGCGTCTGGGACGGCTTTTTGAGAGTTGGCCATTCTCTATAACTGTAAAAGAACAGCCACAGTCAAAGGTGTGTGTGTGTGTGTGTGTGTGTGTGTGTTCCTCTGCTCAGTGTTGGGGAAAGTTACTTTCAAATGTAATGCATTACAAAAAAATAAAAATAAAAACTAATTGTGTTACTTGAAAGTACTGCATTATGTTACTTTTGCGTTACTTTTTGTCGGCTGAGCTTGGCTTGCTTAGTTATTTTTAATAACAAAAAACACAAAAGTTATATATTTTTTGGCAACTGTAAAAGCTTTTTCACAGCAAAAGTGCCTCAGGCTGAAGGAAGTGCCTCTGGCTCTGCGCTTACTCCCAATTTCTCTCAACATGGCAAAAGGTGTCGGTGAATAAATGGGTAACTCAGATTGTAAATTTAAAAGTAATGCATTACTTTACTAGTTACTTGAAAAGGTTTTTTGATTAAATAGCTGGCGTTACTTGTAATGTGGCTGGTGTATTTTTCTGTTTAAACAAAATGAGGGAAAAATAAAATAAATTCTGTCATCTTTTACTCACCTTCATGTCATTCCAAACCTATCTGATTCTTTTTTAATTTAACATACAATGATAGTCAGTTGAATCCAGTGTTCTTTAGGACCCCATTTTCTTTCACTGTATGGACAAGGGCATATGAAATTCTTCGAAATATCTTATTTTGTGATTTTAATGATCATTTTAATAAAACTTTGCTTTGAAAACCAGGCTAAATATGAAAGAAGTGTAGTTTATAGTGTAGACTGTTTGTGTAACAATGCTGCTGTGATACTGGATAACAAGCTGCTGTAGATAATGATGCTGATAAATTGCATTGTGATTGGAATATGGTGACTTCAGATAAATTGGGATTTTTTTTTGCCATTAAGATGACAGGGAAACAAATGTCCCCATTATCCTGAATGAACCATAATTAAATCTGCATTTATTACTTTTCAGTGAGCTGATTTAGCTTCTGTTAAATAAAAACTGTTGGGTGCATTTTTTAAAAATAGTGTTCTCCTGTGAACTTTGTATAAGCACTGCAAGTCCAAAACATTACATTTGGATGCAGTCTGCAACATATTGGGTTATAGCCAACATGACCTTTTTCTCTATTATTGTTGACCCACTTTTATTGTAGATGTTGGATTAGTGTCATAGTCATAGATTTGTGAAGTGGAACTGATGGTGATTGTGTTTCATTAGCTGTGACTCAGTCCCACATCTGGGCTCTGGACCGGCAAACGTTCCAGACTATCATGATGAGATCCACTCAGGCCAGACATGAGGAGTACTTCAGCTTCCTGCGCAGGTACATTCATGTCACTAACATTTGTGCACTTTTATCAGTCATCAGCTTCACACACACACATGAATACACAAGTCTCTTCTTGGCTGTTTCAACGCACATTCCTTTCTGAAAGCATTGGATTAGATTGATGTGGATTCAGCATCGTGTTTTTCAGTGGGTATTGTGGATCTGTCACTAATGTCTATCAGTGCAGCTTAAAATAATATTGGTTGATTCAAGGGTTGAATTAAATGTGTTGATTGTGTACACCTTTCAACATAATGTTTATGGATTTGATTGCATGCTGTTTTCCTTTAATGCTAATTAAACATTGTTACATTGTTCTTTAGTGTATCCTTATTGAAAGATTTGCCAGAGGAGAAACTTGCCAAAATCATTGACTGTCTTGAAGTTGTAAGTTTGCAGTATTTTACTGTGTCTACAGTGCTGTCATTTGTTGTTAATGCATGTTTATTTATAATACATTATGAAATATAACCAGATCATATTAATGTTTCAATCTTTTTGTAGGAATATTTTGACAAAGGGGAGTACATTATTCGTGAGGGCGAGGAAGGAAATACTTTCTTCATCATAGCTAAAGGAGAGGTGTGTATTACTGCATTAAGGGTACAACAGCACTAAAGGCACATCTTATCAGCAGCTATCAGTATATATTCGTCATTCAAAAGGAGAAACCGAAACAAGGATATATACGAAATATACGCAGATATACGAAACGTAAACAAAGCAGCTCTTGCTTACCAAGCGTTACACCCCTAGTTTTTGTAAATGTTATTGTTTCCCATTTGCTACTTAAATCTATAATATTTTTCAAAATGTTAGATATTATATCAAATTAGCGCAGAATCAACTATGCATTGCTTCCTGTGATTGCATCAAGTATCAGCCATCGTACGTTTTTGTTCCATCTAGTGGTTTGGAGGAGAATAATATCAAATGCTCCACCTGGTGTGCCTTTAGCCCTGTTGTGCCCTACATTTATATGTAATCCTTCAAATATTTTTGTACCATTTCAGACTATCTGTTCAGACTGCAGTCTGCTTTGCCTACATGAATATTTCTCTAGGAGTGAGCTGACACACAGCCCATAGAGACCCACTGAAATTGTGCGTCAATGGTAGTCTGTGGCAGAAACCTGTACCATAGACTGTAATATAGCCAAGATTGATGTTAATTGGATAAGAGACTTTAGACGCATTATTCTGAGTCCCACTCAGACGACATGCTTCATTGGTAAACTGCTACTTTTTCATTAGAAATTGAGGTGCCAATCCATACTTTTAGAAAAGCCTGGCTTGTCTATATGATGGTAGGGAGCTTTCTGATGAGTGGGACAGTTACAGTTGTGATGACGGTGAAATTAGTCAGTCAATAAGGATGTACAGTAAGATTTTTTTGTGTGTTTTTTTCACAGGTGTTGGTAACACAGACTACAGAAGGCTTTTCCGAACCACAAGAGATTAAGACTCTTGTTGTGGGTGATTACTTTGGGGAAAAGGCTCTCATAAGGTTTGGAGACAGTTTTTTGAAGTGCTTTTAACAATAGTGAACACAACCAACAATGACTCCTTTGTGATTGTGGACTTCCTGTAGGCCAGGAAAAAAAGATGAATTGCATATTTGTAGGCGTGGATGTGGGAGGTGGAATGTCAGTCATCTGAAAAGATGTTCATTTTCATTGTAGCATTGTTGAAGAGCACACTCAGTGCTGAAATAACCACAGAGACACACTTAGATGCAGGAGAGCCACTTTTCATATTTACTCATTTGTAATGATTTAGATTCATTTAAAGCTCAGATGAAGTGCTCTCAATGAGGAAAGAGCAAATGAGGATGTTTTCCAGGATGTTTTCAGTCACTGTTATATATATGTATCTCCAAAGTGGCACAACATTATTACATATTTCTTATAATTCTATTTCAGCGAGGATGTCCGCTCAGCTAATATCATTGCAAAGGAAAATGACACACAGTGCTTGGTGGTGGATAGAGAGTAAGTGGCGTTTCTTCTACACTAATATCTAGGTTTGTGACCATGGACCACAAAACCAGTCATAAGGGTAAATTTTTTTTAAATTGATATTTATACATCATCTGAAAGCTGAATAAATAAGCTTTTCATTGATGTATGGTTTGTTAGGATAGGACAATATTTGACTACATACTATTTGAAAATCTGGAATCTGAGGGTGAAAATCACCTTTAAAGTTGTCCAAATTAAGTTCTTAGCAATGCATATTACTAATCAAAAATTAAGTTTTGATATATTTATGGTAGGAAATGTAAATTTAATGTAAAATATCTTCATGGAACATGATCTTTACTTAATATCCTAATGATTTTTGGCATAAAGGAAAAATCTATCATTTTGACCCATACTATGTATTGTTGGCTATTGCTACAAATATAGCCATTGCTACTTATGACTGGTTTTGTGATCCAGGGACACATATCGTAATTTCAATGTCAATTCTGATTCCACAGGAAAAAAACTAAAATGTATATGCTATTGAAAATGCTGTGTATTTTAAAATGAAATATTATTAGAAATAAAGTAAATTAAAACATTGGCATGAAGCCTTCAGGTATTTCACAATTAAGTACATATTGTTTCAGATTTTGTAAAATAATTATAAAGTAATATTTCAATAATAAAAAAAAAAAACTACTTGCAAGAAACCCGAACAAATAACAATAGAAAGACGCAAAAAAAATCACTGTTAGATAAAAGACCTTTTGTGGTTTTTGTCAGACATATTTTTTAGAGTTTATTATTTTATGTTAAAAACCCTATAAATTATTGATTTATTTTTATCCTTTGTTATGGGTCTTCCTTTTTTATTTAAAATTATTTATTTAATTTCAAAAAATAAATAAAATTCTGAGTGAACTATAATAACCAGTTTTGTGTGTGTAGATCTTTCAAATGTATATTATCCTCTATTTATTTTATACCTTTTTACAGCAATTTCGTCTACAATAGAACCCGCTGACCAATGTCTTTTGTTGTTTTAAATAAGACTACTGTTACATTTGAAATACATATTCAACGTCACTGAAAAAAATGGTGTAGGATTTACTTTGAAACAATTTCACACCCCAGGAACTTTGCTAGTCAATTTCAACAATAATTACCAAGGAACGGCAAGGTACACAATAGCAAATCCACAAAATCGTTTTTATTCCAACGTTAAAATAATTTTAACGTATACTAATAATTCTACCCAAGCAAACAGAAAACAATAACAAGGTTGCATCACTGTCGTCTTTTTTCACATAACTTTACTCAGTGGTGGGAAACGTACAGGAGCTGCAGCATATCTGAGGATTATGTGAGCACTCTCTCTGAAGTGCAAGGAGGAACGCAGTGTAAGACATCACAACAGCAAAACCAACACAACTACTCCGGCCTGTATGTGCAGTCACATATCAATTTCCCCAAGACCCTCAGTCGCCTCTTTTAACGACGCTCGTCCAGAGCAGCAGATCTCAGAGGCTTCTGAAGAGAACAGCTGGTGTGTTCCAGTAAACTCCTTCCTGAAAGAACTGCAAGTAGTGGCCACACTAGGCATGGGAGGCTTTGGACGATGGACCTGGTTTAGTTTATTCATTTTTTTCAATTTTGCAAACCACCCCTGGCGTTCCTTCACAAACCCCAGTTTTTTCATTCTCTTTGTATTTTTATATCAATATGGTACAAGATTATATTATTCAAATCAATGTTATAAACAAGTAAGATCAAAAGTAAACAAAAAGTAGTCCGATTATATTACCTAAAATGTGTAATGTAATCATTTTAATTCAGTAATCCATACGATGCCAATGACCACTTAAGTATGTTTTATATGGTTTATTACATGCATTTTCTGTCTTAGGTCAAGCTTAAAAATTCAGAAGATACAGCGTTTGCTTTAAAGTGTATTAAGAAAAAGCACATTGTGGACACAAGGCAGCAGGAGCACATCTATTCAGAAAAGGACATCCTCCAACAGACCAATTCAAACTTTATTGTCAGGTCAGTCTAATGAGCATGTCTTTTCTGCCTCATATTGACATACATTGACATAGGAGAATGCAAACACACAGGAAAAATAATACAGTTTAGATGAATCCTCAAGAGTGATAAAGGTATTTACTTAGATTGGGCTCGACGGCAATCTCAAGTTCCCCCCTGAAGGCCTCTAACTTAATTAATTTGTTAATCAATATAATGGACTGAATGTAAGGCGAGCTAGACCACAGGGCTGAGGGAAGAAACTATAGGTAAACAGACTGGTGCTGTTGGTTAATTAGGGTCTGATGAATGAACATGTGCCTTGATTAGACTGGTTTATTAGATAACGTTGTGTCAATTATGATAAGACTTTCCGGTATTTTGGAAGCTGGGAACTTTGATATTTACTTTAGTCACTGTCACTATGACTACAGACACTATTTATAGCCATCACATTCCTTTAAAACAACAAAAATGAACATGATTTCATTTTTGTTCGTAAGATTTATTAATTTATTCAAAAATACATAAAACATGCAGTTCATACATACAATGACATAAATATACACTCAGTGTTGGGGAGTAACTATTTTGCTGAAAGGATAACGTAATTTAATTACAAAATAAATGTAACTGTAATAAAAAAAAATGTGTAATTAAATTACAGCCACTTATGAAAATGTTAATGATTACAAAGATGTTTTCATCTGAATATTTTCACACACATACAGGTTTGATTGATTTCTTTCCAAAATTCTTCTTTAAAATATGAGACACCAATGTTTCAGCTATGCAAATATTAAACTATATCTTGTTAGGATTTTAAATCTGTTTTTACCCTCAGATAGTAAAAAGAGATGCTAAAGTCAGATTTTTTTTGGTGGCTCTGCTTTAAAATTTAATTATTATAATCTTAATTCAAGTGATGAAGGATTTTAAAAGTCAGCAGTAATCAGTGTTGAGTACTACTGTAAGGTTAACCCTGCCTGGATTATATGTTTTTCAAAATGATTAACAGTTTAGAAAAATGTAGGGGAAAAAAAAAAGAAATTTAAACTTAGAAAAATAATAAAATGTAATCATTTACATTACTTTAATAAAGTAATTGAAATAGTTACACTACATTTATATAGGGTACTTTAATCCTGAACCTTTACATCTTTCCAAGACCCCTTCCCCAACACTAGTAAACTATGTAAACCTCTTTTTTTTTTATTATATATATTCCAATTAACACCAAAGACACAAAATGATGAAATTCTGGAAACGAAAACCTTATTTAGTAGTTTGGCATAAAACTATTATTATTCAAGGCAAGTGTAGTTCAGGTTGTAAAATGTGGTCGAATTTTAGCCTAATGGTACATCCATCCAAAAAGGTAATGATATTTATGAATTAATTATTCATGATATTTGCCAACATTACACCACATGACCATTTTAGAACCATTAAAATAAACTTTTGTTGAAAATGGTATATGGTAAATGGTAGACCTCATTTCTAAGAACTTGGCGCATGTTTAAAAAAATCGATTTTTTAAAGATTTGTGCTTTCCTTTATCTTGGACACTTTTGTCACTGTATTGGAGCTACTGCGTGTGCTTAATGCATTAAAACTGCATTAAATCTGACTGTTGAAATGTCCACAATGAAACTGAAATTTGTTGTTTAGCAGACACTTTTATTCAGAGCGACTGGAGGCCACAGTGGTGCAACATTATACTGTAGTTTCTGCTCCATTCCTACAGACGTTAATAACTTCAGCATCACGGTGTGGTGGAGCAGACAGAGTCATACAAGAAATCCACGAAGGACTGAATTTCCAGAGCCTATGACACACTAGACATTTGGCTTACATCTGTCACAGTGGTCCAGTGCCATTGTGCTTTTCATCTGTATCAGAGAAGGGGCTTCTGCTTTGCATGTTGCTAGGAAACTCCCCGGGGAATTTCAATCCATGCTTATATTCCTGTCTGAGTGTGTGCTCTGGCTCATTTTATTGCCTCTCTGGCATTTGTGGATGAAAAGGTAGCACAGCTTTACATGCGAGTCTAGTTCTCTATGAAAGCAAGTAGTGAGAAGTGCTAAAGAGACACTCTGTTTCTCAGAATGCAAATAATCGAGTGTGTCAGGCTGTCCTTGTGTGTTTCAGGTTGTTCCGCACATTCCGGGATGATAAGTATGTTTACATGCTGCTTGAGGTTTGCCTGGGAGGAGAGCTGTGGAGCGTGTTGAGGGACATGTGAGTGTAGGTTGTTTTGACACATGCTACAGCTCACTGTCTTTGATAATCATGCAGAGTTATTACTGGTTATGGCTGAATGATTCATAGCATATCAACTGCTAATCAAGGTAGAATACCTTAGACTGTTGTGATGTTTTGGTTTTGTTTAGGAGTTGTTTTGATGAGCCCACTGCGCGCTTCTGTACTGGATGTGTGCTGGAAGCTTTTGATTACCTGCACGGCAAAGGCATCGTGTACCGAGACCTGAAGCCGGAGAATCTTCTTCTGGATGGGGAAGGCTATGTCAAAATGGTCATTTTACTGTACATATACTACTAAATACCATGGTAAAAGGTCCAAACGTCTGAGGCCCAATTAAATCAATGAAATAAATATTAGGGCAAAACAGTTATGATGAATAAGATCATGAATAAGAGTTATTTCAGATTTTCACTATTTCTAGGCCTCTAAGCCAGTGGTTTTCAACTGTTTTGACTATAAGGCCCCTTTGTCTTAGATAATATTTAAAGAAATAGTTGACCCAAAATAAAAGTTGCTGAAAATGTACTCATCCTCTGGACATCCATGTAGATTATTTTGTTTTTTATGGGAACAGATTTGGAGAAATGTAGCATTACATCACTTGTTCAGCAATGGATCCTCTGCTGTGAATGGGTGCCGTCAGAATGAGAGTCCAAACAGCTGATAAAAACATCACGATACAACATAAATTAGTAGTAAACAAATCCATCATTAATACATTTTAACGTTAGCAAATGGTCATTTTTGGGTGAACTATTCCTTTAAAATACCTCTGGTACTTCTGTTGTAATAAACTCAACAATATGATGTCAGTTTAATGCTGTACACCATTATGTTTGAGTTTTTTAATTATTTTAAGATTATGTTGACTTATTAGGGCCCCCTGATTGAGAATAGCTGATCTAAGCTCATTTGTAACTGATCATGTGACTCTTGTACAGATGATCAGATGTTTTTAGTTCTATTGAAGGACAAGATGCTCAATGGATCATTCTCAAAACATGCTAGAGAACATGATCATGAAAATGTTCTAATAAACTTCTCATGCAGATATGATACGATAATTTATTATTAACCTTTTTATTATCAGATTGAAAAGAATACAAAATAAATTAATTTTTTACAGGGGTCTGAGACTTTTGGACCTCACACATATATATATGTATATATATGTATATATATGCATGGAGTCCTGAGATATATAGCCACTTTTTAGTCTTAAACTAAGCATTCTTATTATTTGCGCTGTTTTATTTTATTTATTTATTTTGTTTTATCATTATTATAATTTTTTTTTTCAGACTGATTTTGGTTTTGCCAAAAAGATCGGACTAGGTAAGAAGACTTGGACGTTCTGTGGCACTCCTGAATATGTGGCTCCTGAGGTCATCATGAATAAGGGTCATGACTTTGGAGCTGACTGCTGGTCCTTGGGCATCCTCATCTTTGAGCTCCTGATTGGCAGGTGAACATTGCTTTCAACGCATCTGTTTCATGATTCCACAGGTCTGTATTTGTAGGTCAAATTCCCAAACAATGCAAACACTGGCCCTGTGGGGATTTTAAAGCAACTTCTGTTTCAACTAATGCTCTGAGTTTGGGAAAGACTTACCATTTACACAAGCAATGGCAAGTGTTTGGAAGCAAGTTTTGCAGTTCCGTTTGGTGCCACTAGTGGTGCAGAAATTCTACACTTCACCTTTAAAGAGCACAGATTTCCCAGACATGAATTGGCATGGCCTTCCCTGTGCTTCTGCCAAAAATCTCTGCACTACATTCAAAATCCGTTTTGTAAAGGACAGGCCTCTCTTGACCAGAGCAAATGGTCATCTAGTGTGAGATTAGCAGTCATGGCTCTCACTGCGAACTCCATTGCCTCAAGCTTCAGGCAGCATCACCATAGCAACATAGTGTTGAGGATGGGACTACGTAATAACAAGCTGGACAAAATCATCATGATGCAATGCCACAGGACGTTAACATCTCTTCAGTCTTACTGATGCACTGTTAGCTGTGCTTATTTACTGCATAAATGATCATTCTTATGCATTATTACTGTATGTTTTAGTAACTCCACTTCAGATTCACCAAGTGAAATAGACATGTTTAGGTACTGACTGCTGTATGGTTTCATTTTCAAATAAATTGATGGTGTTTGAAATATAACATGTCCCACACGATTGTCAGCCCTCCATTCACAGGCTCTGATCCAATCAGGATCTACACCATGGTTCTTCACGGGATAGAGAAGGTGGACTTTCCCAAGAGGATCAGCAAGCGTCCAGAGGATCTCATACGGAGACTTTGCAAGTAGGTTTCTCATATTCTGAGACCTATTTTTTAAACTCATCACAAATATACAGCAGTTAAACAATAACAATAAAACATTAATAAATTAAGCATTAAAATAATCATAAAATACATAACACAATTATGTCCATTTTTTATTCATTTGAACTTTTTCAAGGTAATATTTAAGATAAGTATATACTTGTGGAAAAAGAAGTACACTTCAGCATACTTTTTTTTGTACTTATTGAGGAAACAATATATATTTTTAAAGAATATATACTTGTGTGAACCGAATATATATATTTTTTTTCTGAAACACTTTACCTGCATGTTATTTACAATTAAATGGAAATATAGTGTAATTTTAACTTAAGAAGGACTTAAGTGCATTTTTATGTCATTTCATAATTACCTCTGTTGTCTTTAAAATATGGTTAAAATGCTGCTGAATGCAATAATCAAGTACTTTATATGTGCTGTTGTGTGTTAGTCACTAGTGTACTTTAAAGCTAGACAAAATATAAACTAATTGATTTGATATGACATTTTTTACGAAGTACACTTTTTAAAAGTATACTTAAGTGTGTTAAGAAACAGTCATGAACGTGTCTCTCTTTAATTGTATTTAACAGGCCTATTGTTTAATATTATATTATCTGCAAATACAGTTTTTTAAATTTTACACAAGATTTGAAGTACAATACAAGTGCACGTTCAATATAATTAAGCACACTTCGTTTTCACAAAGGTATTTTTAATACACATCACAGATTGTCCTTTAAATTGAATAAATTATTTCTGTTGTTTGCCACATTGTATTATAGGATTGTCAGCTTACAGGATACATATGATGCTGCCTTAGAATTTTGCCAAAAGATTATGTATTTTAAACAGTATTCTTGTTTGGAGTGTGCTGCCTAGGTTTTGGAGCAAAGCCTCTCTCATCCTTGTGTACCTGTCAATGTATGTTTATGCATTTATTGATGTGACTTTTTCACTTGCTTGGCCTGTAAAAGAACAGTCAGGTACTCACTCATCTCCCTCACTGTCTCCAGGCTCAATCCAGCAGAACGGCTTGGGAATAAAAAGAATGGCATTATTGACATCAAGAAACACAAGTAGGTCAACAAATATCAATTGCTCAGAAATCATTTATTCACCCTATTCATCAATTATTTGTTCTTGACATGACCCTTGTAAAGTACACTTTTAAAAAGAGTACTTATTATGGACATCTCTCTCTTAATTGAAGGTTAATGACAATCAAATAAATGTGTATTCTAGTTTAAATTGATATAAAATGCAGTTAGCTGATTTTTAGAGTGCGTTTTTGACCAACTTAAAAATAATTAAGTACACCTTTATACTGTATGTGTACTATATCCAGCAATCCTGCCCATAAATCTTGTTAATATAATCCCTTTATTTGTCTCACTGTACACTGCAGACCATACACTGTCATATTCTCATGTAAGTGTTTCATTTATGTGCATTAATGAACATTAGACCCACCTGGGAGTAAACTGAAGCACTGATCCATGTGTCTGATCACGGGTAGTGTATTGTTGAGTCTGTTTTGCTGCAGGCCTGTCTATCCCCTCCTTTGTATGTCACAGCACAATGGGTAGCTGAGCTAGCCTGCCAAATTAGCCGCACTGGATTCACAGGGGGAGCAATTAGTGGCCAAAGTGAGAGGCACAGCTGTTGCCATCTTCCATAGAGCAGTGAAGCCACAGACAGCAAGGTGAAGTGCTGGGCCCATCCTTTAACAGTAATGGGAGTGATAGAGCCTAAAATGCATGTGCACTGATGATGCCCACTGTTCAAATTACAATCAACTGAGAGTTATCACTCTTATTATTTTACTAGTGTTCTGTGTGTTTGCACTGAGACGCTGTTGTTTTTATATTCATTATGCTTGAGTATTCTTATCACGCAGGGTAAGTAATTCAGGTAACATATGCACAAAGCGCACAAGAGCTCAACATCATTTGTATTATGTCACTAAATTATGTTCAGAGCATTATGCAAATGAAGGCGCATGCTCTTGATACAGGCATGAATATGCATGTTCAGGTAACAATGTGTCGTCAGATGAGTGAGATCTGAGATGTACACTATCGTAAGTTTGGGGTCAGAATTTTTTTTTTATATTCATATTTTAGTCATCAAGGTTGCATGATATCAAAAGTGACAGTAGACATAATATTAGAAAATATCAAAAAGATTTCAATATGATAAAATGAAAAGAATGCTGAAAAATATGTATCGTGATTTCCTCAAAAACATATCGCAGCACAGCTGTTTTCAATATTGGTAATAATAAGAAATGTTTCTTGAGCAGCAAATCGGCATATTAGAATGATTTCTGAAGGATCATGTGACACTGAAGACTGGAGTAACAATGCTGAAAATTCAGCTTTGCATCACAGGAATAAATTATATTTTAAAATATATTCAAATCGAAAAAAGTTATTTTAAATTGTAATAATATTTCACAATATGGCTGTTTTTACTGTATTTACTGTATTTAAGTGCAGCACGGGTGAGCATAAGAGACTTCTTTCAAAAACAATAACAATCTTAACGATTCCAAATGTTTAAATGGTAGAGTATCTTCAGAATTTAATGGTCATAATATGAGCAAGGAAACTTTCTTGATTTTTAAGCTAAAATAATTCTGTCCCTAAAAAAATAAAGTATCTTAGAACTCAAAACTTCCTCCCCAGTCCAAAAAGTCCATTAAACTGCAACAACTTCTCAGTTTGTACTTTTGCAAATAGGCTGGTATTGAAGTTAAAAACTAGTTGAAAACTGAGTAAAACTGCAAAGCCTTCAGCTTGTGAATAAGTACTCATCTCATTTCACATGTGAAGATAGCGCTTACATATGTGTGCAGTAGCAAAAAAAGTGTCCCGTTCAGTTCTAAAGGTCAGAGAGATGGTGGAAATAGCCAGCAAATTGAATTCTGGCAATTTTTGGTGCAATAAAACACTTTCGAACAATAAAAGTGGACAATGTGCTGTATGTACCCTTGAAACATTTTCTCACTGGAAGGAAAGTAATGGATGAGGCTGATGACACGAGTGGATGTTGAGTCACTGTGCTGTGGAGGTTTACTTTGTTCCTTTGTTTTCTCGCAGGTGGTTTCAAGGCTTTAACTGGGAAGGACTGAGACGGCGGAAGCTGACATCTCCTCTGAGGAGAGAGGTGAAGCATAGATTCAACAGATTTTACAATGTTTTTACATTTGTCACATTGTGTAAGAAACTTAAGCCTGTTCTCCTACACTTGTTCATTTTTTCTCACCTCTGTTCATTTTTGCAGCTCAAAGGACCTCTGGATCACAGTCATTTCGACATGTTTCCCCCTGAGCTTGAAGAACCGTCAGATGAATTCTCTGGCTGGGATAAAGATTTCTGAAAATGAGCTGTTTCTAAGAAGAAGCTGTTTTCTCAAGGAAGACCTGATATGAAGTGATGGTGGACAGTGTCTGGAGGACAAGTCTCAGTATTACCTCAGTGTGCTTTCTGAAGCACTGTGCAACTGACTGACTTGTTCAGATGGACAGGAATCAGGTTTAAAAGCCACGGTTTTAAGTTAAAGAAGACAAAGTGAAAGGTTATTTCAGTGATATTTCATTATAAGTGAATCAATAAATCACTGATGCCTTAAATCTGTCTATTAAACCTTAAATATGTCTTTAAGTCTCTGACATATCAGATTCATTTTGTACTCATTCAGGTGTTCCAGCTCACACTTTTTTAAAGCTGCTTTTATACTCACTCAGTATTCCTGAGTGTTTTGTCTTTGGTTATGCTGTAACATACCACTTACTGCCATCCCGATCATTATATAATCAGCCCGAGTTGCCTTTTCTGTCTTTTTCACCTTGGTAAATTGGTTAAGAGTTGGACATGGCTTAAAATATGATTTCAAGAGAGAACGTGAAATAGCCACAATCATGGAGGCCATTTATTTAGCTAAAGTTGCTAATGTTCTTAATCTCTGTTTTTGCTGGTGTCAAGCACAGCCACAATCACAATATGGAGAAAAAAAGAAAAAAAAATCAGACAATAAGCAAAGCTGATGGGAAATTCGTGTTTGTAATGCTAATTTAATAACAATATTTAATGAACATATGTATATCATTTATTTTTCTTTTGTAGCCTACTTTTTATAGTCAATTTATTCAGGATTTTGTTTCAGATTTCTGAGATTCACTAATTAATGAAACAACAAGGTCCTCTACTGGGGGAAAGCTGCAAGCACAAGCTACAAGTTTCTAAGTAGCTTGCAAAATAATTAGTTAATAAACATTGCACAGATGAATGACTTATAGGATTTAGTATACTAAGAATGTGTGTATGAGCACTTTATGCTTGTCCTCCACAAGCAAACATGTTCTGTAGCATGTACTTTTAAGAGGAGCTTTATCTGCCGAATTTTCCACAGATGGTAAAGTGTTCATCTCAAACATAGGGCCTAACTGAAACAGGTAAACAAGAAAACATAATTGTCTCAACTTAAAATATTTGTTCATTCTGTTAAACTGATTAATCTCACAAAAATGTGACCAGATGAAATATCATCCCTAAAAATGAAAATAAAATAACTATTTTACTGCCATTAAGATTGTTTGTATTATGACATTAATTTTATGGAAAAGTTAAGTTAAGCACATTCTCTAACCAAATTATGTTATGCAGTAATGCATCCAAGTAATGTGTTATCCTTTTTTGCAATTTGAAAATCAAGAAGGAAAAGGAAAGTCCCACACTTGCTGAAAACATCTTTAATGACCATGTGGTTAACGTTTCAGCGAGTTGTAATGGAGACTTGCTGTACTGTAAAATAATTTTTGGAGCATATAAAACAAAACTTTGCTTTGTTTGTGAAAAATTCATAAACTCAGGACACATGATCATATGTGGCAGGTATTAGGAGCACCACAGGGTAGCGACACAGAGCAAGATGACAAACATTTATCCTGACTGAGTAAGATTGGGTCTTTACTCTAAAGTTTAGAGATATTATGCATGATATATTTGTATGGTTTTCTTTCTAAACTGGAACACATAAGAAAAAAAATTGAAGAGTGTGAGTTCGCTTTCTTCTAATCAACACTTTTGTGTGAGAAGCAGACTGGAATTTAAGTGGTCATTCACCGATAATCTTCCCCTGTTAACTACTGCAACGAGTCAGTATGAGCTGAACTTCAGAATTCGGTCAGTTAACAAATAATTTAGGTCGGCTTGTGAACCTGTTTTTGAATTATGAATATCACGAAGTTCTTGGGGTTTGACGTTTTAAAACCCAAGCTAACCTTGTGACAACACATTTGGCTTACTATTTAAATTGCACTGAATTGCATAATATTTATTTTCTTAATAAATACAGTTTATCCAGACAAATAAATGTATCATATAATTGACCCATTACATAATTAGGATTTTACTCTGAGTTAAACTCATTCCCTGTATGCCAGAGACTGGCTGCTAGAGAAAAACCTTAACTGCTCCTTCTATGAAATGCCAAAGCAGCCTGCCCCTGGTTCTCAGCCAGTGTGTGTGTGTGTGTTTCAGGACAGTTAGAAGGCGCTGGGGGGAAAAAAAAACAGTGGGAGATGCTTGTTGAAATTTGTTGGAGACACTTCATCCAACTGGCCGCAGTCCCTGTTTCCTTAGTGATATGCCAAGAGGGCAAGGTTAGTATAGCTGTTGACATAGTTGATGCTCAAGTCTCCTCGTTGACTCATCCTTCTGGGTCCAATCCAGTAGTCTAGTTAATCACAGTCTATTACGTCCATCCGGCTCAATGACGAATCAAGCTCCTCCAGCGTACCCCCCTGACTCATCCTTTATGTAAATAAGCCTGCTGAACTCTGCCGTGTGCCCTGGATGGGCAAACATCCACCTCCTTCAACACACTAAAAGGAGATGGTAAATGACTGCAGTGTTGTTGTGAGTTTAATTTTATTAACTGAATATTTCTAAATCTAAATCTAGAAATGATGTTGTGGTAAAATACATTATGGCATTTGACATTTAGAAAGAATGTGTTTGTGAAGTTGCAGCTCAAAATACCAAACACAGATCATTTATCATTTTTGAAAAATGCCTTTTTGAGTGCGAAGGCCATAACTACTCCCTGTTTTTCGCCGTGCACTTGTCTCCGTTTAATGAAAATTACTGCTGCTATCCCTGCCCCCCTTTCTCCATGAATAAGGGCTGCTGCGCGGTTACCATAACCATACCTTTTTGTTTTTGACTTAGTCAGTTCTCTCGTTGCACTAATTGTGCTTTTCTAAACCATATTAGTTAAAGTTCTGATAACGTTACCTGAGGCGCCACACAGCCGAGCCGGCTCGCACATAACGCGGCTGTTACACCGGCATGTGAGTACTAAACTAGTTTCTCTTTCATGTCGTATTTTTGCTTAAGGTTACCTATTTAATAGACGCCTTTTTACAAGATATAAAGAGTAAGTCTCTATGTCCCCAGAGGGTGTAATGTGACTTTTATCTCCAGAGTACCGCTCCACCAGATAATTTTTTAGTAATCTTGTTAAAATTGGCACTTTATAGGGTTTGTTTACCCTTTTCAGAGAGGGCAAGCTTCAAGAGCTGGCAAAAACAAACATGACACCTCAACCGGCACTGAAACATGTCAAAACTCCAGTAAAGCGTGTTCGGGCCTTGTTTATAACCCGGAATCAGTTAAAAGTCAGTCCTCTGGTTGTGGCCTGTCCTATACATGCACGTTTATGATTACACAGACGCGAGAACATAACATAAAACCGCAATCAAATAACGCAGCTGCGTCTCATGTGGCCATCACGTCTTCACAAACGGTCATAAGTCCCACAGGTGATGATGACCTCGACAAATTCAAGCGGTCGACTCGCATTGCTTCCATATGCAATTTTCAACTACCACGTTCATATTTATGTTCATTCTGGTAGCACATGAAGGCAGCATCAGTGAAAACAGGCATAGCTTTAGCAAAGAGCGCAGGGTGAAAATAAAAGGGGGGGGGAGACAACTAATACATACGAGTATTCAATGACCTCTGTCAGAAAGGCAATTTGGCAAACAGCTGACAGATACTAAAGTGTCTAGGATCGACAGTCACCACGAGAGGTTGTAATTGAGCCTTAAACCTATAGGGGACTTTTAATTATTGATGAATAGGGGTGTTTTCTGGATCCTGTTCCTTGAATGAGGCGGTGATACACCACAATGCTACTCAGCGCCTCCAACTATGACGGGTCTATGGAACTCCATGTTCTTGGTGCATCCTAACCCAAAACACACACGTTGTATGCTCTTGGTGCTGACCCATTGGATACACTTCTCGATCACTACTTGCAATGTAAAACCTTAGTAATTGCTGACCTGCTGCCTTCTCACCGCAGGCTTGGTGTCTATGCATAATAGGGCATAGAGCAGTCCAGCAAATAGGGCGGACTTTTGCCTATCAGGGGCAACGGGTGCATCTAGTGAGATTATTGCTAACCAGACATTATTTTGTGTACTTGGTGTAATGAAATGTATTTATGCGGTTCAAGGTTAAAAAAAACACATTATTTTTGTCGCTCCCTATCTCTCCCCCGTCCCTTTTTCCTTTGTCACCTGTCGATTTTTTACAAAGCTCATCGGTTTGAAAAGCGTGGTGTGCTCTGATTGGCCGAATACCTCAAACGTGTAAAGGAAATGTTACGCCCTCCCATATGTCGATTGCGCTGTGCATTACCGGAGCATACTCGAGACCAAACAGTAAAAACTCCATAGAGAATAGGCAGGGGTGTGTGCATCCCGTGAGGGACTAATTACAGATCATCATGCTTAAAGAGCTGATTCGGTTTGTTAGGGTGCTTGCCAATCCGCCGCATAAAACAGGAAACCAGTCTGCAGTTTGTTGATTCGTTACCGACTGTAAATCGAACATACACACAAGTGACCGAATCTACCTGCTCACACCCAACTCGTGGATTGAAAGCATCGTAGTTGGTCTCGTTCTATGGGGCAAACTTTCTTAAAAGATGCTAAAACGCACTTAACAAGTCTGTATCAACAGGCCGGATGGTGTCGTACTCTAAAACACCGGATCCGGACACCAGGGTCCTCCATCAAAGGCGGGGCGCTGCCCGCAACGCTTTCTGCTATAGAATTGGGTTATACAGGTGGGCTGGACACAGTGCGATATGGAGTTAAAATAGCACAATTACCAACTGAATGCGAAGTAACGGTGTAAAAAATCAAAAATCGGGTTAGAAGGCCACAAAGTTTTCGCTTCAAATCCAAAACACACAGCGTCTTCACAACAGGGCGGCGGCGGTGGCAGCAACAATAAAATTACGCCTTCTTTATTTGCGGGCACTTGGGGCGCGTGATGCAAACCTGTCCCACATTCGTGACGTAGACATTGGGCGCGTGTTTAAAGAGGCTTTCTTCAGACAGCGAGTCGCCTATTATACTAGAGGAGGTCAGAGATGGACGGTCCTGACTTCTCGTTGGTAAACATCTCCTTATTGGTGTGGCGACTATTAAGTCACTCATCGCACGTTAGGATCCATTTATCTATTCTGAACACTGTGGAACCCGCCAATAGAAAGGAACAACTTGAACGTTCTGTCGCATCATTAATACCGCCTTGTTTATAATGAAAGAAAAATGAAACAAAAATAGTACGTAAGGGAGAATCATGCGGTTTGTCAGCGCTTTCATCTCGGTTAGCGTCTTCCTTTAAGAGAAATGGCTAGTTGCTGTTGGAAGTAATGGAAATACTTAAAATACAATACACACATGCTAAGTTCGAGTACGTCTGATTGTGTATTAGCCTTGATTGTGACTTCAAATCTTAAGAGAACCAATACAAACTGATTTAATATAATATTAAAGGAATAGTTCACCCAAAAATGAAAATTTTAGAAATTTAAAAAATGAAATCAAAGCATACTCACTTTCACCAATGATCCGCTCTGCGTGATGGGGCGCGTCAGAATGAGAGTCCAAACCGATAATAAAAACATCACAATAATCCACAAGTAATCCATATCCGTCCACATGAAGTCTTGTGATCAAAAGCTTGCATGTTTGTAAGAAACAAGTTCATCATTAAGGCATTTTAACTATAAACCATCAATTCTTGCCATAAAAAGTCCATCCCCTGTAGTTGTCTCACATCAAAATCCAAAACTGTTTTGGACTTACTTTTGGAGTACTTAAAGTACACTTTCGTGACTATGTTTCATAACGCACTAAAGTATGCTTGTAATGCACTTTGTCAATTTAAAGGGTTTACATTTAGGTCCATTTTTAATCATGATTTTTGTCATGCTTTTTTTGTCAACTTTGGTCATGCTTTAAAAAAATACATGTATTTTGATGTGTTATTCAATATTAAATTTGAAGTGAACATATTTTCAGTGTACACTGTATAAAAGAAATGCAAACACACATCATAAATAAATGAACAAATACTATGCTGGTGTTGCCTCACTGGAACTGAAGTATGTGTTCCTGTAAATCATCATTCCCTGGCACACATCCCACTATATATTTCACAGCGTCATTGGTCTGTTTCTGGTCTGTGATCTCTGTAGGTGCAGAGCGTGGGCCTGTATGACATATTTTATGACTCCATTGTGTTGGAGTTGCTGGAATGTGTGTAGCTACACCGGCCCTCCTGAACCTCTGAGGGTACGACATGGGTTCATATTTCTCCAGTTTTCAAGTGTTCAATTTTATGAGAACTCCAGCATAAAATGCTCTATAGACTTCCCAGAACATCAGTTGACTAATTTTGCTGTACTTCTGTCGATAATTCAATTAATTGTGCTATTGTTATTGCAATTTGTTATATTCCTGGTTGGAAATTAAAGGGATAGTTTACCCAAAAATTTAAATTCTGTCATTAACTACTCATCATGTTGTTCCAAACCAGTAAGACCATAGTTCGTCTTTGGAACACAAATGAAGATATTTTTGATGAAATCTAAGAGCTTTCTGTCTCTTTAGCTTTAGATAACAGTGCAACTATGTTCAAGGACAGGTTCAGAAAGGTAGTAAGCAAGGACATCGTTAAAATAGTTCATGTGACATCAGTGGTTCAACCTTACTGGCTTGCAACGACATGAGGGTGAGTAATTAATTACAGAATTTTCATTTTTGGGTGAACTATCCCTTTAAGAACTATGGGTTATGAAAGCATGTGGCATTAGTAAAATTCCCTTGCTCATTCATTACCGTTGTCTACCAGAGGGAGGCACTAATATCAAGTGTGCTCAGCTTTGCCATGTGGAAAAACAGCTGGACTCTCAAGCATTTAGCTTTTATAATACATTTTATGAGTTTGGTGCTATGGGTCTATGACTAGTCCCACATATGCTATAAATTTACATTTATTGTTTGCTGTACATGTGTGGTTTACTGTCACATTTAAAACATTTATTTAAAGCTGTTCTGTTTGTGCAGCAACTTCTTGAATTCTGTGTTAAGTGAGAGAAACCTGAGATACTTCATGCTGAGAGTAATGCTTATATTTGCTGTCATTCTGTCAACTCCCAATAACCTCTTTTCTCACCTGATCCTTTAGTCACTGCTTATCCTACAGACTAAATATTAACTCTCATACACTGAAAGGTGCCCTTGCATTACACTGTAAGTCAATCTCCATTTTTATCATTTGTGGATTGTATCTTGACATGAATATAACAAAATAGTACCTTTTTTATTTCAGAATCTGCAGTGCTCCTATAGGAAACACTGAGATGGAAGGAAAAATTCAATGCTTTTGAGTCCTCTTTCATTCCTCCAGGAAACTTTAATTTAATTTTGTGATATATGTGTATATAAACTATGCAAGTGAGTGCAAATATTGTGTGAGAAAATCATCAGAATTTATCAGAGAAAGGAACTCAAAGGTTTTTGCAAGAGAAAACTTTGAAATATGATTTTCCCATCCTCCCTTAAGAGTCTCTGACAGAAGGATAAGGTCTCTTTTTAAGAGCTATTAAAACAAATCTTTCATGAAAGACACATTTAAACAATCTGATGTTATTTAGAAATATCATATTTATTAAAAATACATTTGAATAACAATGCAATATGCATATTGAATTATTCTGTCCATTTGGTACACTACAACACAAGATAAGTACAAAATCTCTTGGTCTTGTCTTCTGTCCCTAATAGACAAAAAACTGCCATACTTCATCTCTCATTAATTTTTACACACAGTTTAACACCATTACTCAGTACAGTGACTATGAAACGATAAGTCAAGCGTACATCAAAAGACAGTACTATATGGAAACCGTGTTTTAATACACTTTCCTGGCCAGAACAATATCGCGTTAAAGAAGTTTAATTAGAAAACTGATGTTGAATTAAACACCTTATTTATTTAAAGGGGTCAATTCATACGTTTTTTTTATTTACGTTTTCTCCCTGAGGTACACTTATAAGGTTAGTAAAGATTTATGACCATTTTATACTGCATTTTATTCTGCGTTTATGTCTTTGGACTAATATTTGGCAGGAAGCACTTTTCAATCTATATTTTAGGATGATATTTCAGGTTCACACTCTCAAACTTTTAGAGAAGCGGAAAAATCACACATTATATAACATCAGACAGGCGAGCTGCGTACAGAACTGCCATAAGTAATTTACATGTTATCATAAGCGATATATGTCTGTAGATAGAGGAATTCAGACGTGGGAGCACCTCTTATCCACTCTCATCTTCACATATGATCCATGCATCATGGATACATACATGCATATTTGTTATATCTGTATACACACTTACGGCACTTCTTATAATAGTGGTACGAAATGATCTATATAAAGATATAGCATGCATGTTCAACATTTGTTATCATTTGGATGTATTTCAAGTATTTTACAATTAGGACAGCATCTGGTAAATTGTCCTGGCAGAAATTTACATTAGACTATACATAAGGATTTTCTGTAATTCCCTTCTGTTCACATTCTGTAAATCATTTCCACGTTTATATCGTCTTTAATAGTACCTCATTAGCTGACAAATCTAATGAGTGCTTCATCTGAATTAATGACATTTACAGAAATGTCATGTCACACAAACGAGCTCCATCAACAGGTCAACTTAACACTTTAATCAACATATAAGCATCTCTCTTAGTATTACCTATACACGTGATACCAACTTTTTTCTATCATTACTCCAATCCCATTCATTGTTTTCTTGTGCATTTCTCTCCTATCTTGTTCCTCAGTCTGGAAAACCATCTGCAAATGGCAAAAACTACCACTTTGTGCTTTGCTTTTTGGAAAAGCTGCCCCATCGCAGGCCATCTGCTCAATGTCTGATGAGAAAACAAAAGCTGAGAGTTAACATGCTGCTCATTCACTGTGTGCATGATATCAGTTGTACTGAAACAACACTGCCGAGAGATAGAGCCGTATACTGCCAAACAGTGCTAAAACAACAACTGACCTGGAACACAATATATTGTTTCTGTTCTGACCCTTTTTTTTTCCATGGGAGTCAGTGACAGCCCATATATAACCCTATTGTAAGAAGTTATTAAATTTGGCTCACCAATTAAAGGTGTCTTTAATAGCACTATGAGCAGCTTAGGGGGTTACACTGCTTGATTTATATGGATTACTTTAACAATATATTTTTGAACTTTTTGATGCATGGGCTGGATAAACATAAAAAATATCTTCATTTGTCTTTCAAAATTGGTAGTCTTATGGGTTTGGAATGCCATGAAGGTAGAAAATTATGTATTTAATTTTTGGGTGAACTATCCCTTTAAGTTTAATCATAATATTTAAAATAACTGGCATTAAAATCATACTTCTGCTGTTTTTAATGCAATGTACTTGATGTCACTGAGGTTCTTTGCTCTAAATTTGCTGCTGGCATTTATGCATCTTACATAAAGTGACTAAAGGATACATTTTGTTTATTTACTTAACTAGTCAGCAATTGTTAACAGTGTTGGGCAAGTTACTCTAAAAAGTAATTAATCACTAGCTACTAATTATTTCTTAAAGGGGTCATATGATTCATTTCAATTTTTCCTTTCTCTTTGGAGTGTTACAAGCTCTTGGTGCATAAAGAAGATCTGTAAAGTTGCAAAGACTGAAGTCTCAAATCAATGTCTCAAAGTCAGCCACGCCTACCTAAAACGGCGTCCATTCTACCCCGCGGGCACACGCCTCAACATGTCTACTCCCTGTTGGGAAGAGTTGTCCTACCGCCGGGGTGCGGCCAAATGTTCACGCAAAGAAAGAAGGCTTAACTTTTATTCTCGCTGTAGTATTGTTGTTGCCGCCGCCGCCATGTCGTGAAGTCGCTGTGTGTTTCATTGTGAAAGGCTATAAACTACACTTCTTGGCTTGGCCTATCCAAAATGAACGATACCTTCGCATGCCTGTCAGCTGATCCTTAGCTGGTCCGCTGAGAATCTTCCTCTCCGCCCTGCTGTGGATCAACCGATCGGCTTTCCCACCGTGGACCAGCGGAGCTCCCAGCGCTGTGCGTTACTTCCGTCACATTCGCTGCTTGCGGCAAGCCCCGCCGCCCTTCTCTCACTCTCTAGGGCCCCGCCGCGTGGGTGCTGACGCTGCTGTCTTGTTGTTGCTGAAGCCGCAACCTACCTGTTGTTCTGGCCTTCTCAAAAGACGAAACGGCTTAGAAATCAGTGGTTAAGTTGTTAACACTGTTCCAGAACACTTCAACCCGTATATTCAGATGTGTGCAGCACATTTTTTATGGAGGACTGTTTACTGATCCCGGGAGAGTATACTACAATTCCGGCTGTTCTGACTCAAAGACTGTAAGTAGTAAGAGTTTTCATATTTTATATATTTAAATAATTTGCCACTGATGATTCCAACACGAGTTTTGAGCAGTGTAGAGTAGCACTTGTATTTTGTCATTTCTCTGATCACAAATAGTGACTGGTTTTATGTTAACGGTACTCATGCCACTCTATACAGTCACAACGCTAATAGCAAATCATTAGAATCCGTATTAAGTCCCCACTGGATTCACAACACAAATGCTTCGTTATAATGGTTTTAATGTTTTTGTCATCATCCCTCCAAACCACACGGACCAACTGGGGCATCAGCAGTATGTGAGGGGCGTAACGTTTCCGTCACACGATTGAGGTATTTGGACAATCACAACGGACTGGATAGCTGGCAAATCAGAGCACCCCTCGCTTTTCAGAACGATGAGCTTTGTGAAAATCAACGCTTTTCAGAAAGGCGGGCATAGAGGAGAAAACATTATGTACATTATGTGAAAATAATGTGTTTTTTTAAACGCGTTAAACCGCATAAACCATTTCCATTACACCAAATATGTTATTTTTAGGCACCTCATATGAACCTTTAATGTAATTAGATTACTGTACTAATTACTCTCTATGTATTGCATCACTTATTACAAATAACTTAAATCCCATATGAAGCTCAACCAGTTGAGCAAAACAAGGATAAATATGAAATGGTTATTTTAATTCTTTCAAATAAATAATGTAAAATTGAACTGACTGAAGTATTTAAAGCAGTGGTCTCAAACTCAATTCCTGGAGGGCCACAGCTCTGCACAGTTTAGCTCCAACCGTAATCAAACACACCCAATCCAGCTAATCAAGCTCTTCGGGATCACTAAAACTTCCAAGTTCCAAGCAGAAGTGAGTTGGATCTGATTGGAGCTAAACTATCCAGAGCTATGGCCCTTCAGGAATTGAGTTTGAGACCACTGATTTAAAAGGAGAAGGTTAAAAATATACATTTTAACATTAGATGTTACATTTTGATGTTAGATCCACTATTATTTTATATAGAATTGTCTTAATATCCAATGCAATTATATCAATAGTAACTGTACATAAAAATTAAGAGCAATCTCTTTTTCAAAGAAAATTATTACATTTACAGCAATTAATTACTTTATAATGCATTACACCCAACACGGATCATTAAAATATAAGTCTTAGTGTCAGATTTTGATCTTAATTTCCAGTTATTGCCGTAGGAAGTGGATGTATTTTTTTCAGCCTACCTGAGTTATACTACTGTGGCCACAGATAGTCCAGTTTCTGATGTCCCAGAGCGATCATGGAGTTTCTGTTTGTCCTGGGCCGTTCTGCTGGCATCACATCTGGGCTGTGAGAAAGATGGACACCATTTTAGCAATCTTAGTAGCAGTGAACAAATTCGTAGTGTAATTTAGGTGTGGATTTGAAGCATGCTTTCCATATCATTAACATTACTTTAAAACATGTATTACATAACCTTTTCCAGATAGCACCAATGAGAATTTTTAATGCCCCATTAAGTTCGTCTGAACTAATGGAAGACAGTCTGACCTGATTTTTCAAATCGCACTGCACTTACGCAACACACTGATTATTACGGTATGAGAAAACAGAGACACGGAGCAAATACTGTCTCTTAAAGTCAGCATATTGCATGAATCATTGGTCCGTATGGATATATTCCTCAGAAAATATCTGCTCTCGGGAGGAGAGCGCGTTCAGTATAGCTCCCATATCTCATGTAATGAGTGAAATACACGGGGAATTCGCTTACTCCCACCAGCATACCTCCAACCTGACACTGCAGCCCTGAACTATTCATCTGAGTCTGTGCCAACCTGTGTGTGGGATCGCAGCTCACTAGTGGAATAGGTTGAGGTTCAAGTTGTTGCTTTTTTATTGAGAGAAAAGACATTTTTCAAGGGCATGTCCCTAGAATACTCTTCACAGATGAAGTGTCTGTTATTAGTTCAGAAAGAATGTGGAGGCGATGTTGCAATTCACTCATCAAACCTGGAACTAGTCTCTAGCCTTTTCAACCAATCAGAATAAAGAACTGAACAGCGTCACAGTATAAACTGATTTATTAACATAATAAAAAGGTGCGGTATAGATGTACTAACATCAAGTATTAGTGATGTCCACAAAACCCATGATACTGGGAGTTCAGTGACTGAATCAGGGATGCTATTAACTAAAACTAAACATTCATTTTTGTTAGTTAAAATACACACTATATATAAAAAGAATACTTTAAAAATATTTTTTTTTAGTAACGAGAAATTTTTCCTTGGCAACTATTTAATATAAAATATTTGAAGTGTAAACCGACTTAAACTAAATTGCAATATAAATTAATTGGCAAAACGGCATTTTAATCCGTTGAATTTTTAACCATTCAGCAAAATACATATACACATCATTTTTTTTTTCGTTTTTATTACTCTTTTTTTTAATGTTAGTTAATAAAAATGTTCATGTGCACAGTGCATTAACTAATGTTACCATACAATGTTTGACCTTAAAAATGTGTTAGTAAATGATGAGATTAACATTAACATTAAGATGAATAAATGCTATAGAATATTTGATAACACTTCAGTATAAGGACCAATTCTCACGATTAACTAGTTGCTTATTAGCATGCCTATCATTAACATTTTGGCTGTTTATTAGTGGCTTAAAAATAAAGGCAACGAACAAAATCTTCTGCAAGACCTTATTCTAAATCCTTAATCTTACCAATACTTAAACTTAACAACTACTTACTAACTATTAATAAGCAGCAAATTAGGAGTTTATTGAGGCAAAAGTCATAGTTAATGGTTTGTTAATAGCGAGAATTAGACCTTAAAATAAAGTGTGACCGTATTGTTTATTGTTAGTTCTTTTTAAGTAACATAGTTAGCTAATGTTGGGGCTAAATTACAAAAAATTACAAAAGAACACAACAAAAGTACTAAAACTTAACTAAAATTTCAAATGATTAATCGCGATTAATCACATCAAAAATAAGAGTTTTTGTTTACATAATATATGTATGTGTGCGGTGTATATTTATTATGCATATATAAATACACATGGATGTAATATATGTTTCAGAAAATTTTTATTTTTATATATTAAATATATTTATTTATAATATCAATTATATGAATATAAATATAGACCGTAAATATTCGGTAACACTTTACAATAAGGTTCATTAGTTAACTACATTAGTTAACATGAACTAATAATGAACTGCACTTATACAGCGTTTATTAATCTTTGTTAATGTTAATTTCAACATTTACTAATACATATTAAAATCTTGTTAACATTAGTTAATGAACTGTGAACTAACAAGAACTAACAATGAACATCTGTATTTTATTAACTAACTGAGCGTAGATTGTAAATACAGTAACCATGTATTGCGATGGGTAGTCTGTTAGTTTATTCATTACCTAATGTTTAACCTAATACCTTCTTGTAAGGAGTGTTACCATTTTTTCAATCTATACTGTGTGTGTGTATATATATATACACATATATATTATAAATATACACAGAACACACACATAAATTATACAAACAAATCATTTGACAGCACTAATAAAAATATATCAAATACGATATTCCAAAATATTATTAAATACTCTAATAATATATTTAAAAATACTAAAACAATACAAGACTGAATGAGATCCAACACCTAATCAGTGTTCTGCTCTCCGCTCATTCATACAATTTGGTGCTAGTCACCGACTACCACATGAGCCCAGTGCTGAGGTATTTAAGAGGAGGCAGCGTACAGGCGAGATTAGGACGCCCAGCAGTTTAGCGTTACAGCATGCGGTTGTGATGAGAGTCTTATCTTGCATCACATGGACACATAGTGGGTCATAACATCAACGAGCGGACAGCAATACATCAGTCATAGCACTTGTGTTTGTGATACGGCTTCCCAGAAGTCACTTTATGTGCTCCCATTGGAACCACACAACTTCAGGGCGGAGTGCTAAAGCTTTAAAACATTTCCATTCTGATTAATCTTTAATATCGAAACCAATCGTCTGTGAAATATGTCGATTTGACTTTTAGAAATAATAAATAAATATTCTATTTTTAAAAAAAAAATAACATTCAGTGAGCCTTCAGAGGGAGATCAAATCTGAGTGTTGTTTTGAGTGCTAATGATCTGAAACTCCTGAATAATTATGAAAACATGGATGGAGTACCGGTAAAGCTGTGGACATGATCTCTTCAGGGAGCCTGAAGACAGTCCCAGCCGGCTTTGGTTCCTCAGTTTGGTCTTCTTCACCATTTCCTTCACTCTTCCCCATGTATAGTTCTCACTCAACTGCGATACACAAAGTTACACTGTAAAAATGATTGTAATTTTTAACGTGTAAGAATACTACAGTGTAATATTTGGTTCGTTTAATTTATTTTTAATTAACCTCAACCTCATTTGTAAGTTGCTTTGCATAAAAGCAAAATGAGTAAATGTAAATGTTAAAGTAAATTCCCTTATACAGTGAAAAACTGTAATAGATCTTATTGCATTTAATCTGACAGTAAAATACTGTTAATTGTGCAGTTTTTAAGTGAAACACAATAAGTAATCTTGTATTTTACAGTGAAAAGCCATAAATTGACATTCACACAATTCCTTACATGACACTTTACATTTGATGCCTTTACATTTAAATAATTGTGTTTCTTGTTTATTTTGTTAACAGTTATGCACATTAGAGTTCCCCTTCGGGAACTCGAGCTGTGTCAGAAACGCTAGGGGAACACCTTCAGCGATACCAAGCTCTGAATTATATGTGTAATCAGTCGAACGCTGGGCGAGACGTCCGCGGCGGGTGACGTCATGACCAGGAAGCTTTAAAAGCACGTAAGGTGCAGCTGGCGCTAGCTTTCTGTCATTCAGCAAAGCTCTCTGTGTGTGTCGGTCACGATTTATTTTCTGTGAGTCTTATTTATTGTTGTCCTTCCCCCAAAGTTGCCACAGCCATCCGTCTTCAATATAAGCTCCAGCAGAAAGAAAAAAAGATGTCTAAACTAAAGACAAAATGTGCGCAACCGAGAGGTTGATCGTTGAAGAGCCGTCGCAGATATCCTCGATACCCCTCAATCCCCACATATGAGAGAGCTACTGGGGTTGGACTCGTCGCGGCTGCCAATGCGAATCTTGAGTGGCCCGCAGAGAAAGACTGACACCGCAGAAACGCAAATCTCGATGAAACTCTTTTCGGGGTTGGGCCAGTCGCTACCTCCTTCGAGCCTGCCGTATTTTTTTTCCCTGACACGCTCTCCATACCCCATTGAGCGTGTCGAGGTCGTGAAATAAACCAGGGTCTCGGCCCGCTTATTTGTTCCCCGGCCCTCGGATTACTATGGAATTTTGCGGGTTGAGTGAAGCGGTTACGAGCGAATGCCCCGGGTAAGCAGATGCTTGCGCGCTATCTGTCACCCTCGTGGCAGTCGTCTCGAGGCTCCGGTCTTGCCCTCCTAAGCCGCTGTGAACCACTTTCAGTAATTTCGTTACCAGCGGGGCTCTTCTAGCTGGTTACTTCTCGCCCACTGTCTCTTCAAACTTCACCTACGTCTCAGTGTTACTCATGGCGAGACCCCAAGCCCGACGCTGCTAAAGAGCTCGATGAGTCGAGCAGTTACAGCAGATGATATCTTACCGAACGCAGGAAGAACCGCTGATTTCGCTCCTTCGCCGCCACCCAGTAGACCGCAACCGTGCTATTGGGCGGTCCATGGTAGCTCTGGTGGCAGCGGAGAGGCATTTATGGCAGACCTTGTCAGATATGAAAGAGAGAGACAAGGTCTGCCTAATTGACGCCCCGCTTGCACCTTCTGGCCTGTTCGGCGACACCATCAATTCCGTCGTCGACAGGTACCAGGAGGCTCGTAAACAGGCGGCGGCATTCCAGTGGTTTCTCCCTCGCCATTCTATAGCTCTGGGGGCTGCTGGGCGGGAGCAGCCCCGGCCGTGTACCAGCTCCTCATACAGGGAGGTCCGAAAACAGAGCGTTGCCTCTCGCGCTCCTCCGCAGCGGGACCGAGGACGGTGGCGCTCTAAGTCGGGGGCTTCTAAGGTGAGGCCCGATCTGAGGGTCGTGCTTCAGTCGAGGAAGCCCTCGAGGAATCCCTCGACGAAGCGGTCCTGACAGACCTAAATCCAGGAATGCTGAGGGCGGGAATGTAGCGGAGCCGAGAGCTTCGTCACCCCTTCGGGGGTCTCTCAAGCAGCTACTTCGGCGAACTCCTGCCGGTCCGCCGCTTCAGGCACCCAGCTAGCAGCTACAAAGACACCAGAGGCCAGTCTCAAGAGACTGGTTCCCTTAGTAGATAATTTAGCAGCATGGAAACTACTGCCAAATGTATCTCATTAGTTCCTGCAGACTGTAGAAAGAGGTTATCACATTCAGTTTGGTGCTCCGCCGCCGACTTTCAAAGGGGTTTTTCTCACAGTAGTGGGTCCAGAGCAGGCTCTGGTATTAGAACAAGAAGTCAATACTCTCTTGAGGAAGGAGGCCATCGAGGTGGTCCCTATGCACGAGAGAGACTCCGGGTTCTACAGCCGTTACTTAATCGTTCCGAAGAAGGATGGGGATGGTTGCGTCCGATCTTAGATCTTCGTCTTCTGAAGTTCAAATCTCACTGTCAACAGTCGGGTCTCAGATTCAGGTCGAGGACTGTTCATCGTCACGATATATCTAAAAGATTCTTATTTTCATGTCTCCATCCTTCCAGTCCACCGGAAGCTTCCTGAGTTTGCTTTTCAAGGCAAGCTTAACCAATATCGGGGTTCCTTCCCCTTCGGCCTAGCACTCTCACCCCGTACTTTCACGAAGTGTGTGGATGCTGCCCTGGCTCCTCTGCGGCTCCAAGGCGTCCGCATACTCAATTACATCGACGATTGGTTGATTTTAGCTCAATCAGAGCGGATGGCGGTTCGGGCATCAAGACGTCTTCTCGGCTCCTATGGAAAGTTGGTGTTAAGATAAACACCAGAAAAGTGTGCTTTCTCTTCTTACCCAGGACCACTTATCTGGGCGTGGTGTGGATTTCGACCATCGATGCAGGCACTTTGTCTCCGGCTCGGATCGAGTCGATCCTCACTACAGTCGTGGGAGTCAGAGAAGGCCGGTCACTCACTGTCAAGCAGTTTCAAAAGCTGCTGGGTCTGATGGCAGCAGCGTCCAACGTGATACCTCTTGGCCTGCTGTACATGAGACCCCTACAGTGGTGGCTCAAGACCAAGGGGTTTTCCCCGAGGGGAAACCCACTTCGCATGATCAAGGTCACACGGCGATGCCTACGTGCCTTAGACATGTGGAGGAAACTTTGGTTCTTGTCTCAGGGCCCGGTGCTGGGAGCTCCTTGTCGCCGTGTAACGCTAGCGACGGACGCGTCCCTCACCGGCTGGGGAGCGGTCATGAGTGGCCACCCTGCCCGTGGTCTGTGGAGTGGTCGCCATCTCACATGGCACATCAATTGCCTGGAGATGCTGGCCGTGTTTCGAGCCCTCAAACACTTTCTTCCAGACCTAAGAGATCGCCATGTGTTGGTGCGCACCGACAACACAGCGGTGGTCTTTTATATCAACCACCAGGGAGGTCTACGTTCGCGCCCCTTATACAAGCTGGCGCATCAGATCCTTGTGTGGTCCCAGGGCAAACTCTTCTCGCTGAGGGCAGTTCATATTCCTGGGCATCTCAATATGAGAGCAGACATCCTGTCGAGGCAGGGGCCGAGGCCCGGGGAATGGATGCTTCACCCCGAGGTGGTGAAGCAGATATGGAGAATTTTTGGCCAGGCTCAGGTGGACTTGTTTGGGATTCAGATGACATCGCTCTGTCGCCTCTGGTGCTCTCTGACTCATCCGGCTCGACTGGGGCTGGATGCTATGGTACAGACTTGGCCGAGGCTTCGTCTGTACGCCTTTCCCCCGATCGCTCTGCTCCCGGGAGTTCTAGAGAGAGTGCGTCGGGACGGGGTCCGTCTATTGCTAGTAGCCCCATTCTGGCCGGGGCCGAGTATGGTTCTCGGACCCGATTTCTCTCCTCGATGGCACTCCTTGGGAGATTCCCGTCAGGAGGGATCTGCTCTCACAGGCGAAGGGTATAATCTTTCCCCCCCGCCCAGAGTTATGGAAGCTGTGGGTGTGGCCCCTGAGGGGGCACAACTCGTAGCTTCTGGTCTCTCAATAGAGGTTGTTGAGACCATCCTCCAATCCAGAGCTCCCTCAACGAGGAAACTGTACGCCCTGAAGTGGAGGCTCTTCACTGCATGGTGCGGAGACCGCCTGCTTGACCCAGTTAACTGCCCGATTGGTACCGTGCTGGAGTTCTTGCAGGCCCGTTTCTCCACAGGGTTAACCCACTCCACCCTGAAGGTGTACGTGGCGGCTATAACAGCTTACAACGCCTCTCTCTGTGGTCAGTCAGTGGGAAGACAACCCCTAGTTACACGTTTCCTCCACGGTGCGCTGAGGCTGAGGCCTCCGGTACGAAAGTTTTGTTTTCACTCGTGTCCCTCCTTGGGAACTCACTGTGGTGTTAGAAGCTCTCTGCAAGCCTCCCTTTGAGCCTATTGAGGAGATCTCTGATCGCCATCTCACTATTAATACTACCTTCCTTCTGGCATTATCTTCTCTAAAGAGAGTTGGGGATCTGCAGGCCCTTTCTGTGGCTCCTTCCTATCTCGACTTTGCACCCGGTCTGGCCAAAGCTTTTTTCTAAGGTCCCCTCCTCTACACCACGGCCTGTCGTACTCCAGGCTTTTTATCCTCCTCCCTTTAGGGAACCCGACCAGCAGAGGCTTAATGCGAGCACTGGATGCATACGTCCACAGAACTGCCCTGTGGAGAAAGGCGGACCAACTGCTTGTGTGCTATGGTCCCCCTAAGAGGGGTCTTCCTGCTACGAAGCAGACCCTCAGTCGGTGGATAGTTGATGCCATTACTATTGCCTACGAGTTCTCTGACCTTCCCTCGCCTTTGGGGGTCAAGGCTCACTCAACAAGAGGTGTGGCGGCCTCCAAGGCCTTTCTCGCAGGAGTTCCTATGCAGGACATCTGCAACACTGCAGGATGGTCTACGCCCCTCACATTCGTCAGGTTCTATGACCTAGATTTGCGAGCCACTCCAGGCCCCTCTGTTCTCTTGCCATAGCTGTGCTCTTCCACACTAGGCAGGGATTTGCAAGTCTGGCGGCGTGGACATCTCGTTCCCCTAGCGTTTCCAACGCAGCTCGAGTTCCCGAAGGGAAACGTCTCAGGTTACGTATGTAAGCATGGTTCCCCGAGGGAACGAGACGCTGCTTCGCAAGGCCATACTTCCGGCATCCCTACTAGAGCTTGCTTCACTCCTAAGAAGCTAGCGCCGGCTGCACCTCACGTGCTTTTAAAGCTTCCTGGTCATGACATCACCCGCCTCTGACTTCCTGCCCATCGATTCGACTGATTACACTATGATTCAGAGCTTGGTATCGCTGAAGGCGTTCCCCTAGCGTTTCCGACGCAGCGTCTTGTTCCCTCGGGGAACCATGGTTACATATGTAACCTGGGACGTTTTGTTACATATCATGCTGTTAAATTAATGTTAATTGCATTGTTTGTGTGCACCTTCCATATGTTTGTATTTACCTCAGCTTGTGGAAAAGCTACTTTGATTCAACATTTTTAAGGTGGTTGTCAGTGTATTATGATGATTTAAATTGTATATATTATATACAAAACAGATTGTAGTACATTGGTTTATTAACATTATCTCAGTTAATGAAATATACCTTTTATGCACTGTAATTTTAAGTTCAATCTGTACATTTTAAATGTTGCTTCCATATTTTTACAGTAAAATTCTGGCAACCACAGCTGCTGTTTTTTACCATTAATTATTTTGTGTATGATAGTGAGATACACACGAAAGCCATTCATAATACCAGTGGACTTTAGTCAATGCATTTTTATTACTTTATTAGGTAACACTTTAGGGACCAGTTCTCACTATTAAATAGTTGCTCATTAGCATGCCTATTATTAACATACTGGTTGTTATTAGTGCTTATCAAGCACATATTCTGCATGACCATATTCTACATCCCTAATCCTACCCAATACCTAAACGTATATAATTATTATTTATGCAAAGTTTGGAGTTTCTTTGTCGAGTGGAATGTTTTATCAGCTGAATAATCATAATCGTAACATAATAATATGACTAACAGTTTCAACAGGCTCTTTTCCATTCCTGACATTTTCATTTTAATTTGAGTCAGCTACTACTACCTAGAATAATGTGATGAGTAAACGGATGTGTGAGACTGAGAGGCTTGAGCAAACATTGGCTATATTTCTGCTGCCTCTGAGTGTTTGTCAGATTGAGTCCGTGTGTGTTGATATTTGATTGACTCACCCGTCTGTGAGGAGCGGAGAGGACCTCAGCGCTGTCACTCAGGTACTTGGCCTCTCCCTCTGTGTAGCTCCTTCGATTCAGACCACTCCTCCAAACAGGAAGAGCAGGTTGGCAACCCATGTCACCATCTGTCCAAAATAAAATATACAGTTTTATTATCATCAAAACACACTATGAGGTGTGTTCATAAACTATTATGAACAATTATAAATGTGCTGTCCATGACTAAACTCTAGACTCTCTGAAGGGTGTGGTTTGTATACACACTTAAACATACAGTACATTAGCTCTGTTTTCCTGCCCACCAAAAATCCCTGAGATATGATTTTTCTCTCTATATGGAATTCCAGAAATTCCGCCTATAGCTGAAGTATTCATTTCCCATTTCTCCAGAGACTAATGTTTGGTTGCCCACCCACCTGATGGAACATGAGATGGAAGAAAAGCAACCAGGAAAAGAATGTCTACGTGCAACGTGGACAGCAAGGGGTTAATCTATTTATCTATCTATCTGTTGATTGATCTGTCTGTCTATTATATTCTTATATAATCTTCAAACTTGAAAAAAAAAATTCAACTTTCAGGCATGGCTTTTTCAAACCAACATTCAAAGTTTGTCTTGCACTTGAATTCATGCTTTAGTTTATGTGCTTATATAATTCATTCCGTTATCAGATTACTATTAGGCATAGATAAGCCTGCTCCTTGCCTTACAAACATTAGGCTTTTTCAATAGGGGCTCCAGCCAGTGTAAACACAGATTAATCTTAGCACTTAGTGTATGACTCCAGGTGTGTTTGCACACTGACCTCCCATGGCTGCCCTGAGGGGGATGCGCGTGACCTCAGGGATTGTGCTGAGGTCAGACAGTGTGCCGCTTGATGCCGTCAGGCTGTAGTGGTCACTGCGAAAGTGTCTCTTGAGCTCTTGGAAGGCCAAGCTGGCTGCTCCACAGCTACAGTGCTGCATGAAGAAGTCCTGAAAAAGAGAGTTGGGATTATTAATGCAGATAGCAGCTCGGATAATTTGGTATTTAAACAATGAGAAGGTTTGAGTTCATATTAAGAAGCAAGAGTCCTCATTTGCTCTCTATTTTATTCTATTGTTCTCTAGGAGAAACAATTCCAATAATAAAGACATCTCAGTTGCAATTTTTCATTCCTATGGGGAACATTTAACTCTCAACAGTTGCAATCGAGACAAAATCAAAATGACCCTGAATTGCTTTCCAGTGGGAAATGTCTTTATCTGGGTCACTATTTTAAGCATTTTCCTCATGTATCACACATCATCGCTTGGACCACCTGAACAGCTGAAATCCGCTAGTGTCATTTCCACCAATTATTCTTATTGTTTACACTATTTGCCTCCCAACCAAACGTAGAGTGTAGTAGATATTTTGAATACTGTGTATTAAGATGCATATAGAGTCTTTGATCCATTCCTCTGAAAAGTTTTTAACCTCTGAAAATAACATGGCAGTGTTTCTTGTCAGTCAGAGTGATAAGACGCTTCCCAAATCTCTGTTTATCCAAGATTATCCTCTTCGTTCCATTGCATTAGTATTTGCGTGGTAAACGCTGTCTGACTGATGAGGTGATGATGCCAAGGCGGATGCTGTTTGTTGAGGATTTTATGTTGTTGTTGCAATACAGATTCCTTTGAAAGCATCTCTGCATCGTAAAGATTCTTGATGTTTTCGAAAAAGAAAGAAGCATATGCTCTGAACGTGGACTGAAGATGAAAGAATTCACCTTAAATGTCCCATAAACCAAAACACCAGATGCTTCGACCTGATGTGATGGAGCGCATCTGTTCATTGGATCGGTCATGGCTGATAACTGAGGAGATCAGGGTGTAAAACTAACAAGAGAGACAGAGGACACTACAATGGTGGTAATTGCATACTGTCTGAGTTCTGAATGCTTTTTATGAGTACAGATGAAAGCGTGCTGTGAGGGTGGGTAAAACAGCCAGGGAGGAGACTGGCGGGACAGCTTGGTCCATTATAGTGGAGACTGGGGCACGTTTCAGAGTTCCCCTTTTGCCTTTTGATGTGTGTAACAGCATGTTGCTGCCTGTTGCTTTTTCCCCAAAGACACACACAGCCCAGAGAATCTAAAAGACCAGTCAGGGAGTTCAAGAAGGGTGGTCCACAGAATATTCCTGTGTGTCACAGTTTTTCTGTTTGGAATTATAAAGAATAAAGGATTCAACATTCTGGATTCACTGATCTTTTTTTGGCTCCTTAACGATTCCATTAACAATTCTTTCAGTATTTTTGACTGATTCTAAGGGATCATTCAGTTTAAGACTTTATCAACCTGAAGAGATTTTATCAACCTGATTTCATGAGAAAACACAGCTATTTTAAAAGTGTGCAATTTTGTAAAAAAAATGCATGATTTGTATACAATCTATGTTTAAAGCTCCCCGAGAGTTAGAGAGCAGATACATACAAATTCATATGAATTTGCAACAAATCAAAACGTTTATACACTGAGACGTGAGACTGTGTTGGATCTTTAAGTCTTTTTGACCATTTCAAAAATTGGGTTCATGAGAGTCATTCATTCATTCATTTTACATTTTTCACGCTGTATATTTGTTGTGTGTGACCTCTGGGGACAATGCAATATAAAGTTGTCTTGTCCATTTATTGTCTTTACTGTCATGCTTGCATACTTCTACTGGACTGAATGTTGTCAGAATCATTCACTTCCAGTATTTTAAACGAATGCAATCAGTTCTTATTCAGAACCTAAACCTAAAACAAACAATATGCATGTTTGGTTTCTGTAAAGAAGAACCTTTTTTAAAATGTTCTCCTTTCTTTTGCCTGTCTTTCTCGCTTGCTTTCTTTGATAACTTTGAAGTGCAGGCTCCCACTGAGCTCACTCACTGTGACAGTGGAAGTCTTTTCCGGCCCCAGGGCCCGAACTGACAGAGCCAGTTTAGAGATGACTCTCTGAAAAACCATGAACAAAACTATTCTCATTCAACAGCACTCATTCAACAGTCCAGAGGCCAGGAAGATGTCTACACAATATAATTCCACTGCCTTTAGTCAGTAAGCAAAGGACTAGAGCAGCGGGAGAACTGGGGTACAAGATGGGCAAATGGACAGCTGCATTAATTAAAATATAGATTCCAAAAATGATATTAAAAATAAAGATTCCAAAAAGGAATTTGTGCAAGTGCAGTGCAATATAAGAACTATTCTCGGTTCCCCAAAGAACCTTTCAGTGCGCAGTTCTTAAAAGAAGCATTTTTTAATACTGATTTTATATGACTTAAGTTATAATACATAACTTTAGCTAAATAACTGAATGTTGCTAATAAATTTGAGGACGTTTTCAGTGAATTTCCACTTTAATGGAAATTAGGTATGCACACATTTTTCTAACCTGTATTCGCTTTTAACAGAGATAAGTTCCCTTTAGCCTCAACATTTTGGAATTACTAATTTTGGAGCGGTTCAAATCCAAAGGGAGAAACAAAGGCCGACATGTTAGAAAAACACCCATAACTTCACAAAACATTGTAAAACATGTTGATATTTTTCCTGTGGTTTTGGGCTGATAACATTCAAGCCAGATGCACCGTCTTGTTCTGAGATGGGAAAACAAAGACGCAGTGCTGAGTTCAGATTTTTATGGGTTACACGTTGTTAACTCAATTGAATCCGAACAACTTTATGATTAACCAGAATTCCTTCTCATTTCGGCATTTTGCAGTAAATAAATGACATAATCCTTTCTGCTTACCAGCATTTTTAGTTAAGCATATTTATTTTTGTTAAGTTTATATTAATGTCCATCTGCTTTTCAATCCCATCTTTAATCAAACAAAATACATTTCATGCCTGAGTGAGCTTCTCTCAATGACCCACAAAACAAAGACACAGGAAAAGACTTTCGTCCAGAATAATGTCAACACGGGCACATAAGAACAAATTAAATCCATGTGAGGGGACATCACATCCTTTGAAACGAATACCCCATCTGCGTACGGGTCGAAAAGGGCTGAACCCAGCAGCTCTATTTGTTAAATACGCTTTTATCCGTCTTGATCAAAAACCCCTAAACCCCAGTCAAACCAGCTGGATTTACACTGACACAGTATGAACCAATAATCCCTTGCCCTAGGCATCAATATAGGGTTTAACCCACAACAAATCATAAATCCAAGACATCATCTTTTATACTCAGACCTACAGCAGTGCCTTTTAATCAATTTCAGATTGAGAATTATGGTGTGTTTCCAAATCTTCATCCACACAAGTATATGAATCAGGTAAGCCGGGGCTGTCCATACCTGCTCCTGGAGGGCCAGTGTTCTGCAGAATTTAGCTACAACCTACTTGACAAAATATTTCTAGTACTCCTGAAGACCTTGTTTAGCTGATTCAGGTGTGTTTCAACAGTATTGTAGCTAAACTCTGCAGGATAGTAGCCCTCAGGAGCAGGCACGTGCACATATAGACATCAAAGGGGGCTTGAGCACCTGCCCTTTTTCTTCCGTCAAGAGAAAGTGCCCTTTTTTCTTGGGGAGTTTTTTTTTTTTTATGTAATTAGGTAATATTGGTCGCGTGTTTCTGTTTGCGCACAGCTTCCCAAACAAATAAAACAACTCGAGTTAATAGTCGAGTTCCGATGCCTTTCTCCTCATCTCTGCAGCACAGCAGTGTAGTGCACATTGATAGGCACATCACAGACAGACATAGAGCCGCAGAAGTGAAGCCCTCCCTCCCTTTCCAGTTGTGTTTGTCTTACTGTGGAGGTGAGTGGTGATGAACAAAAGACTAAAAAGACTAACAAAAGCTACCTGTGCCTCGAATTTACAGCTAATTATCCAAAGGACGAAAGGCAAATATAGTTAATTTGTCTTGCTAACATCCATGACTCGTGAGAGAGAGCTACCATATAATTAGCTAAGGCAATAGGAAGTCAAGTAGTTTAGACCAGTGCACGTTCTTTCGCTGCATGATTCAGTTTATTAAAATGCATTTAGAATGATCACAAAAATGAAGATATAGGGACAGAAAATGTATATATTTTTTTCATTTCATAGGGGGTGGGTTAAGGGTCATTATCACGGGGTCAAATGTCTGATAAATTTGATTTATACACATTCAAGAACAAGAATTTAATATTAAGACACTTACTTTTTAGACACAATATTGACTGTTTTTTGCTCTATTTCGCCAACAAATATAACTTAATTCCAATTTGCGTCTCTGAGCAACATGATGGTTTTTCGTTCCTGAATGAATCAACCGTTTAAATGATTCGGTTCATTCGCAATGACTCACTTATTAACAGTGACTTGCTGCCACCTACTGGCGGTTTTAATTTCACATTTAAAGTATCTTTTCATTTTTGTTTTTTATAATTTCAAATATCAGTATTCAACACTTTATGTTGAAAATATCAAAAACCGTTAAACGGAATGGCCTGGCCTTACCACACGCGTGTAAATGCATCTAAATGCCTCTTCAGATGCAGCTTTTGTGTTTCCTCTGCATTGCAAAGATGCATTTTGTTGATCCTGATTTCATTTGCTTGGTAACAGCCCAAATGACTTATTATTCTAATTGACTGATTAAATGTAAGAATTTGGCTTAAATGATGATGCACACTTTTAGAAAAAAAATGTCTTAAAAAGGTAAAAATGCCCATAAAAGGTAAAAATCCATTTAAACTTATTGGAAAAGATTAATTTCTATCACTGCTGTGAACTGACCACTACACAGAATATGCAGAATATCAAAAACTTTAGGAGTCAGCTGTCCACGGTAGTCCTTAAGGTACCAGCAAATATCACTCACAAATATCGTCTAATTATCGTTATCGATAAAATCCCAGAAAATATTAAGATATATTTTTTGTCAAAATCGCCCACCCCTAATATATTTAACGTTTTGTTTAGAAAAAAATTAAAATAAATATGAGAAGTGCCCTTTTTTCCACTTGAGCCCCTGCCCCTCAAAATGTCTGTGCAAGTCCCTGCTCAGGAGTAGGATTGGACACCCTTGAGGTAAGCTCATAAAGACTAATGCTGGGATTGATACCTCTTTAGCCTTGATCACCCTGCCTTCCTTCTGCAGGCCACAGATCTGTTTCTGTAGTCGAAGGTTGTGTTCCTGTAGCTGTCCGATCTTCTCTATGAGCTGGCAGATGTGCTCTAGGTACCCCAGTCCAGAGCCCAGTGGGTTGGACTGATTGGCTTGGTTCACCTGGTTGTCAAGACAAAACAGAGATAAAATCATTTAAGTTTTTATAATAAAACCAAAAAAGGGGGCTGTAAACATTCACACGGGACACTAGGACTGCACCCTTGGGAAAAGACCCCCACCCCCCTCTGGACAATAGATTGGTTCTAAATAAAGGGATTACTGGAGATGTTTATGTACACCATTGGGGGTTAAGCAACGTTTGTGGAACAAGCCAACAAGAACAGTGTGAACTGCATCCTATTGTTTGAAAGCCAATGACTCATTTGACGTGCTAATGAGCACAGAGCAAAGCCAAGGCTCCTACAGTTCATTCCAGGAGCATGACAGCATGTGTTCAGGTGGACCTGAGGTTCACAAACTGATGACGGCAGCACCATGATCTCCACCCATTATTTAACACTACAAGTATTTTTACTATCTCTGTGGAATTCTTAATGGGATTTATTACAGCTCTCGAAACACATTTAGACAATAAAGATTGGTCTAAATACAGTTTGCCAACTACGCCGCTGCCTTTCATTACACAATCTGACACATTCTAGGAAACCAGATATCATTAGACCACTGTACATCATTTATTTCAGCCAAGACTGACACTGTTATGTAATGAAATTGGTTTATGAAAACAAATCCCAAAATTCCAATGTAGACAATGTCAACTGAAAGCTTGAAAAACTGCATTAGAAATTGAAGGTTAGTGGTTTGAAGGTGTGAATGATTGGTGGGAAACATGTTAGGTGCTATAGTTTATTTGTTGAATCATCCTTCCATCTTTGGTTGTAAAGCTGCAGATGCTCACGTTTTTCAAATAATTCAAAGGAAATTTTGAACAAATATTTATACAATCATCAACATTCCTAAAAGTGTCCCAACAAAAGCAGGATGTGAGTTCAGGTCTTGGGCTTTTTCCCTCCGAAAGCTTTTCCGTGCCACTTACGTCCAATCCAGTCCCAAAGCCCAGCATTAATGGAAACGCAGAAGCTAAACAATAGAGGACATGACGGAGAGATGAAATACTAGGAGCTGACATCACTCGTTTCCTCACACAGAGTGTGAGATCCTCGGCAGGTCATGCTTCTACTCACTTGACCGTAAACGTTTCTCATGCTTTTCTAGCAACCTTGCACTTCAATCAAACGTCCATTATTGCTTTAAATGGGTCATATAAGATGATTCTTTATTTTATCCTAATATCCAACTTACAAAACATGTACAAAAAATGATAGAAGGGCTTTGTTAAAAGTAAAGCCACTAGTGTCTGACATTGGGATTCTTCATATGTTGAGTGAGGAAAGTTATAGTACACTATAAGAAAAAAAAATGTTGTACTGGATTTGACCAAAAATTGCATATACTTTCTTTACTTCTGTCAATACAAATGTATATTAAAAAAATACTGTGTAAGCTAGATGCTTGTCTGATAAGAAACCCTTGAGGCTCTTTCAAGCTTAGACTTGTTTAGATCATGTGAATGAAATGCAGTCTTTCTCTCATTTGTAGTATTGAAAGCCAGACAGGTGGCACATACCAGGTGCTCTCTCATAAAACGAAAACCAGCTTGATGTGGGGTAGCTAGAGGAAAGAAACTTTGCCAGGCCTTTATGAATGCAGAAACATGACAGATCTTATCTGCTTCCTCTGCCTAAGATCCCCAGTGACCCAGGAGAAGGGAAGACACAAACGTTTGGGAAAGCCCCACTCCCTTCCTCTCCCTCCTTCTCTTCTCAATGTGAAAGAATCTGCGTTTCTCACGTGCGTTTCTGCACAGACACAGAAACAAAGCGGGGAATGTTGTCCTATACAAAAAAAAGAAAACATGGAGATCATTTTCTATAAAGCTGTTAACACTTAAGCGTGACATTGTGGTTATTGATAGTGTATTGATGCTGTGGGTGGATTTTAGCTCTCTGTGCTGTGAGGATGTGGTTTTTTAACCACACACTGAAGATCAAAACAAACTGAGGAAAACAATTATGCATATGCCTCTGGGTTGAATTGCAAGAACAATATTTTTCTAATTACATAAGCTCTGTATTACCAAATATGAGGGAAGATATTATAAAGCCATTCAGGCGAGTCTGAGAAAATAATCCTTTATTATTTGAAATATTTCACTGGGTCAGTTATAAAGCAATACTAAGCATGACTCAGTGGAGAGGAATGCGGAACCATATGTGGGCTGTATTCAAAGATACAGGAAAAGGTGTTTTATATAGGTTTTTTATAGTCTTTAATGCTGACTAGGACATTAAAAAATTGTGCCTTTTTTAAGTTTTTAATGCATTTTCAATGAATTTATGTATGCATTTACACATTTGATGTGCTTAACAAATGATGTATAATTAATCTGAAAAACTAATAATAATTTGTTATATTTATATAGCGCTTTTCTGGGTACTAAAAGCGCTTTACATGAAAGGGGTGAATCTCCTCAACCACCACCAGTGTGCAGCATCCACCTGGATGACGCAACGGCAGACATATTGTGCCAGAAAGCCCACCACACACTAGCTTATTGGTGGAGAGGAAAGTGATGAAGCCAATCAGTGTATGGGGATGATTAGGAGGCCATGAGGGTCAGGGGCCAATGGGCAAATATGGCCAGGATGCCGGGGTTACACCCCTACACTTTTTTGAAGGACATCCTGGGATTTTTAATGACCACAGAGTTTAGCGTTTAGGACCTCGGTTTAGCATCTCATCCGAAGGAGGTAATAAGAGGTTTGTGATGTTTTTTTGAACAATGAATCATTTGTGGTGACACAAATGATTCACTGAATCAATTTAGTGAATCAACATTTTGAATAATTGCTGATTCAATAATTCAACAATTAGGTTTGTCCTAATGCTCTCATGGGACTAGTTTACTTTAGATTTTGAGGAACTTAGGCCTGGGACACACTAGACGATTTTCAAATCTTAAACGATTATAAAACCATGGCAGACCACAGACATGAAGACAGTATCAAACGATTTTTAACCTTAAAATCCTGAAATATATTATGAATATTTTATATATCACTTAGCCCTACATGCCATCATTGCAGTGTTACATTAGTATTGTTAATATGTTTATGTAGAATTTATTAATATTGTGAATTAGTGTTTATTTTTATATTTTCCATTTTCATTTTATTTTTTTGTTTTTTTAGTTTTTGTCATTTTTATTAGTTTTGTTTTTTTATTCGGTTATTTTAGTTTTTTATAATTTTAGTACTTAGAAATGTTGCTTTGACAAATACAATACGTTTAAAAAAAAGTTTAAATAACTAACCTTTTGTCACACCCCAGGACTGTTAGTTGTGTTTTCTTCCCTCATGAGCTCCGTGAGCTAGTTTTCCCCCCATGTCTGATTGTGTTATTCAGTTCACCTGTGTCTTGTTAATTATCCTCATTTGCCTGTGTATTTAGTTCTAGCCTGTCCTGTGTTCCCTCGTCCAGTGTTAAAGTTGAGATGTGCATGTGTTACCTGCCTGCCTTCTGTGGATACTTTCTATGTGGATTAATTAAAGACTGTTTACGTTCATCTTCTTCTTCGTGCGCTCATTATACACCGCACCCCTGATAAATATGTTTTTGGATTTCCTTTTTTATATATTTAAATTTATTAAAAAAAATATTGGATCACTGTAAAACAATACAAAACACAAATTTCTTTAAATTCAGTAGATTATTCCAAGTTCATCTTGTTTTTCTTTCTACAGGTTCATTTACGGCCCATTATCACCCCACACTCTGACCTCAGGTGATCCTGGGAGAGATACATAGAGCTTGTGTTCTTCTTGAAGTTAGCACTATATTTTCATTTATTGTACTGGCGGTTATGAGCCTAAAACAAAGCTGAGAACTAATATTTTTGGCTGACATGATGTCTCACAAAACAAGCTTTGTGTATTTATCCAAAGACATCCTGCTAGACCAAGAAGATGTGTTGATATTCTGTGTTTTCCTGTGTATCTGAAAACCATTGAAAATCGTTCAAGTGTCACGACCCGTTACATCACATTTCGGGGTGTCAGCCAAATGTTTGAGGCTAGATGTGGCGCACACAGCACCGGTCTCCATGCCTCATCTATCACTAGATTAAAGCCTCACACTCACACTCTGGAATTGTTCGCTTTATGACTGTTTATATGTTACAGCTGAGGAATTCAACTCCTCAGCTGTAGCCATCCTGGGGGTGGCTGAGCGGGGCAATAAGGGCAACAGCAATTATGCAGTCTTCATTCCTCCCTGACACCATATTTTGCTCTGCTACGCATTCATCAATTCAGACTCAAAAATGCTTTTAATGTCCCATAGACCCACATATAGAGAGACTCACATGTGCAGGCTAGCTGGCAACCAGCCGGACACATGCATTTGATTAACACTCAGAGTCTAAATCTCTTTTAGGTTTTTTTATAATTCCCAAATCCATCTTTAAATATTGCGAATGAGCCTGTTATAGGCAAAATTTCTACAGTCTGCCTATTCACTAGTCCATATCTGTCTGCTCAGGCCCACACATAATCTGAGCTCACAGGATTTCGCTGAACTGGAAGTTGTACATCATCCGCCCCTTGTGTATTCATTTCTGAAATAGTTTGGCTAATTTGATTAATCTTTCATCTATCAATAATAAATTAAAAAGAGGTCTGAGAAATGGCTGTACAAAGGAGTTATGAACCGCAACCATGACATGTTTCGGCATCTGCTCAAAATGTGTGGTGTGCTACCACTGCACTGGATTGTGAGGTGGCTGGAGACATTAGCCTCTATTATATTGTTCAGTCAGTTTACTTTGTCTGATGAAAGAAAAAAGCTTGAAGAAAAGCTTTTCATCCCTGCCTGGTGTGAAAAAGATGTGTGCTTAATTGTACTGAATGTGCACTTGTAGTGTACATCAAATCTTAAAAATATATTTAAAAACAAAACTATACTTTCAGATAATGTTATATTATGTATACTTAAAGACGTGACTTTCATAATGGTTTCTTAACACACTTAAGTAGACTTTTAAAAAGTCCACTTCATTATAATGTAAAATTAAAAGTATTATTTTAAAGTAAATTACTATGTTTTAATAATCTTTTGTCATACTATAAAGTACATATATTTTGATGTGTTGACTAGCATACCGAAGTACATGGAAATTACTTATAATTTTAATTGTAGAGTATCAATATTGCAATCAAAGAAAATATTAAATCTGTAATTACAAATATATACATTACATGAATACAAATGACATTAAACTGTTTTAGTTTACCATGAATGTTTGTCAGTACATTATCAGTACATTTTAATATTTTTTCAAAGACAAAACAAGTAATTATGAAATTACATATAAATTGTACTTAAATCCTACTAAAATAGGTAAAAAGGTACTCTTAATTTCAACTAACTGCATTTAATATGAATTTAAACTATGATGCATTTTCATGTAATTTCAATTAACATGCAATTTTGTGTCTGAAAACATTATATTTAGTTTGCAGTTAAGTATATAATATATATATTCTTAAATATGTAAATATGTTATGTCTGTAAAAAGTAATGTGTTCACAAGGACAGTGTGGATATGAATCTGTTTCTATTCAATATTTTGTTTGAAACAAACATTCACAAAGAATAATGGTTCTTTTTTTGAACAGGCCTGTTGAATTCTAGATCTAAACATGGTCAAATGTGTTAAATGGAGCAAATACATATTTAATTTTAAATCTGTCCCTGTTGAAGAAACCAACATACAGTATACTGGTTAGTTAGGTTTTGAAGCATGGCAGCTGGTTCGAGCCGGTTTAAGCTGGTCCTTAGTAGGGGTGGCACGCTATGCCATTTTTTCAGAACCGACCCGATACCACAATTTTCTGAGATCGACAATACCGATATCGATCCGATACCAAAAGTTCTGAGTATCGGACAATACCGATACCGATCCGATACCAGAATTTTCATTTCTGTTGACCTGATCATCACTCTTTTGTGTGTTACACACAATCTACTAAATATAGACAACTTCATTATAAAGAAAAATAACAAATAAAAAAATATATAATCATAATCTATGAGAAAAATTATATTATAAACTAGGTTAGTGGATAATTCAGCAGCTAAAGTTACTCTAGAAAAATCATGAGTGAATAATAATTTTATCAAATCTAAACATTTAGAGAAAAAACATTATTTAGTGGGGGAAAATAAAAGTAAATAGGTGTAATCTTGTAAAATGTTACACATTGCTCTTTGCATTGTAATATACATTCATGAAAAAGTAAATATAATTATATATAAATATTAGGGGTGCGCCGATCCGATATTCAGTATCGGTATCGCTCCGATACTGCCACTTTCTGCTGGATCGGGGTATCGGTCAGACGAGACCGATTCAAATAGGAAATTGTGTGTATATTATTCTGTGTTATTGTTAAGCCCCACGAAAGCCACAAAAACATTAAGCACCATAAAGTTTCCGTGCACTATATTCCAAGTGTTCTGAGACCGTTCCATAGTTTAATGTGAGGTACAGATGAATATTTAAGTCGTTAAATTCAAGTACACTTAAACTCTTTGCTCCGCTGTCATCCTCCATTCAGCATTCAAACTCTGCATCGTGTTCGGTTACTACAGTCAAGACGATGAAACTCTCTCTAGGATGATACAATGTTCCTATTATTATACTTGATTTGTAGATAAACATCAGCGTTTATCTAGTCCGTTGTCATCTGGTTGGTTTTCAATCTGGTTTAATCAGATTCTTCATGTTAAGAGTATATACAGACAGGCACAATACAGAGCAGCCCAAAGCGCATATGCGCATCCCTGCGCAGAATGATGCGCTTGATGCAACATGGAGTCACAGCGCGCAGCGCTCCGCAAAGAAAAGTTCAAAGTACAAAGGTAAGAGACATATTGATGCGTAGTGTATTATATCTGTGCAATAGTTTATTTAGCCTTTTCTTTTAACAGTTTTAAATTTCCAGTTACTGTGCGCCTGAAGAACAATTCATAGTGCTCTCTACTACAGTGTAGTGATCTCTAACAGACACCCAGTAGAAAGTAACATGATTTAGAATTAGCACTAAACTCCAGCAAGATAAAGTCCTTTTATGCAAAACTATTGATCTTTATCTACAGATCAAGTATAATAATAGGAACATTGTATCATCCTAGAGAGAGTTTCGTCGTCTTAACTGTAGTAACCGAACGCGATGCGCAGTTTGAATGCTGAATAGAGGATGACAGCGGAGCGAAGCGTTTAAGTGAACCTGAATTTAACGACTTAAATATTCACCTGTACCTCACATTAAACGGTCTCAGAACACTTGACCGATACCCCGATCCAGCAGAAAGTGGCAGTGTCGGAGCGATACCGATATTGAAATAATCGATTCGGCGGCAGCCCTATCCCTTATTTGTCCATTGAGCTGGTTTAAGCTGGTCCTGAGCAGGAGCTAGTTGCTTAGGATGAACCTAGAGGACCAGCTTAAACCAGCTCATAATCAGCTCAGGACCAACTAAGGACCAGGTCTAACCAGCTACCATGCTTCAAAATAGCATATTTGCTGTCCAAAACTCTGAGACATTGTTTCATGGTGGTGGGTAAAAATAACCGAATTTAGATTTTTTTCTTAAACTATCTCTTTAAAAAGCATAGTACTCTCAGCTCCATTTAACACATTTACCCTGTTTGAATCCATTCTATAGATTTTTTCCCCCACAAATCAGTGCAGAAGCTATGAAAAAAAGAGTATTCCATTAGTCTATTGTGATTGGCATACACCTGCTGTACATTTAAATCTTCACTGTAGCTCTGTGTCCTTCCTACCCTCATAGGTTGGGAACAAATTAGATTAGAAATGAGAGGGAGAGAGGCCCTTTGAAGTCGCCATGTTTGAAGCGGATGGGAAAAAAGCTCATAGTCCCTTTTCAATATCCTCTTCCTCAGGCCACAGAGCTCCATTTAACAGGCAAGGGAATTATCTTATTAGCTTTGGTGACAGGTGATGATGAGGGCCGAGTTTACCGCACCGGCAACCTGTCATCGCAGCTCCCATAAAGTCCACCATTCGTCAAAAAATGTCCAGTCACAAAGACCTAGGAGCTATCAAAGAGTCATTATTTGGGTAAATATGTGAGTAATTTGAGCTATTTGACACCTGTTTGATGCATCCAGGGAGGCTTGGACGAGTATGGTGGACTGAGGGACACAGTCCAGATGAGAGACATTGGCTGTTCCAGCTGTAATCGCCGTTGCCATCTGCATGCTCTCTCAACACAGATGAACAGGTGCTGTGTGATATGCCGAGTTAAAAGGGGAGAGATCTGTAGCGCACCCCACACTACATCCTCTCAGCTCTCAATATACTGTACTCCAACACACAATCTCACTCATTGACCTTTTGTGGCTGCAGTGGTTATCAGCAATTACATCATTAGATATACCACATGGTTGCCACAGTCCGTAAAAGATTGACCAATCCAAATTAAACAGTTCTCAATTGGTGTGTGACACAGAAATTAAAGATGGGTTATTATTGGGTAGCAGACAGCAGAATCCAGGGAAAAAAGTGCTATGATGACTATACAGGCCTACTTGTAAGTGTTGTGCCTTCATCATTAAAAAGCATGGAAAAGCTACTAAAGGTAAAATGTGACCCAGACTATGTTAAATACTTGTTCCCATGTAACAAGGATAAACATGGTTTATGCCGACCACAATGTGTTTTGTGTGGTGAATTGTTGGCTGCTCAGAGTTTAAAAAGAATTTAAGACACATTTAGAAACGAAACACTCAAAATGCAAACACAAGCTTTTGATTTGAGTATCTCTAAAACAAAGCTGCATTATCTGAACATAATTCAGTACATTTTAATAAAAAAAATGCATAATATTATTTATTCAAATCCAAAAGAACTTTTAGATTTTAGACAGAAACAATAGTTTGTTAAACTATGGCTAACACTTTAGAATACTGCTCCGTCATTAACTAATTGCATAGGAACAAATGACTAATGCACTATTAACATTCTAGTAACTATACTATTAACTAACAAGAAACTCTAATTAATGTAATTAATGATTTAGAAAGTAATAGTGCTCAGTTGAAAGTGGTAGTTCACTATTAGCTAATCAGTAACTACTATTTTTTTCATATATCCCAGAGACCTACCTATACGTTACAGGTTTATAATGAATGTGAATTATGCATAATGTATCATTAACAACCATTTAATCCCACTGGTCACAATAGTGACAGTAAAGAAAGTTATCATTTATAAAGCTCTAATGTTACTGGCTGGTGTTTTAGTGCATTTTCTGCAAATATGGAAAAAAAATAAAGGGTCTCAAATAAATATGTGCAGTTTCACATGTTTAGTGCAAATTGTCACATGACCAGAGCAGTTTACTTACTGTTTGCACCATGAGATGATTATGGCTGCATCAAAGCTCGAAAACAAAAGGCTAGTAATGTATGATAACATAAAGATATGACAAAGATTTTTGGTACACATTATCTTTAAGGTGTCTAGTATTAATATATGAATTCACAAGTATTCAGTTTTGTTGAGTGTGGACATAGAATGAGTAAACATGTTGATGGCAACAATAGTGACCAGTGGGATAATAACCTTTTTATATATATTATATATAGTATATCTTAGTATACTTATGCAGTTGTTGTATAAGGGTTTTTATGTATAATAGTAACCCTAGAATGTGATCAAATGGATTAAAATAGCTGGGCTAAGATATATAACAATTTTTTGACTGCAGAAATATGTTAATTCAGTACTCACTTTATCCCACCGGTCACAATTGTGACCAACCATCAAACATATATATATATATTGATTATGTCAAGGGGTTACTAATGACACATCATTTTGATATTTTCATGTCTGAGAATTTTTTTTTTATTAATGGGTTAATTCTAAAATAAAGATCATGTTAATCCACTAGTAAGACTCAAGTATTACAAATAATTAATACTTATAACGAACTAATTACTTGGATCAGTATTCTAAAGTGAAAAGCATGATAACTTCCTAATATTGGCTGACGTAAGCTTTTGAGGTATATGTAAGGTTTTGGATGGTAATGACTCAAGTGTTACTACATCCTTCTAAAGGAATTACTAATAATTTGGATCAGTATTCTAAATAAGTGAAGATCATGGTAACCCACTAGTAATGACTCAAGTGTTATCAAGCAAAAGGAATTATTTTCCAAAACCTTCCAAAACCCCCAATCGCTTGACTAAAACAATGATTTTAGTCATTACTAGAGAGTTATCATTTTATTCACTTTAGAATACTGATCCAAATCATTAGTAATTCCTTATGTAGACTCATTCACTGCAGAGGATCCAATGGTGAGCTAAAACCTGTTTCTGATGAAGAAACAAACTCATCTACATCTTGGATGCACCGAGGATAAGTCCATTTTCAGCATATTTTCATTTTGGGGTGAACTACTCCTTTAAACAATTTTGTGTAACCACTGACGAAAAATCAGATGATTCAGGCTATGTAGACCAACCAAAGCCTTTTGTTAAGTGGAATGCTGTTCTATATATATAATACATAGTTGTTTATTCCAATACCAATGAAAGAGATCAACTATTCTATTATTTACTCTAGTTTAACAAGACAAATTATGTCTACATATCTTACACCACGCATTTTCAGCTTGCTTTGTGTTTAAGAACACATTGGATATGATCATACTAGATAGGTTAAAGGTGATATGTCAAAAATATTCATATGAATATTAAAACAGAACGATGCTTGGCAACAAGCTGAGGTGTGCCATTAGCGATGTATTTTCATTTCAGGGACAAAATGCTGAAAGAAGCAGTTTTTTAGAGAAAGAAAATCTACGGAAGCTCTGCTCACAGGAAGACTTTTATCCTGTTTTCCTTTTTAGTCACAGTATGGACATTCAGTGATGAGCTGATGACGTCAAGTTGCGGAAAGACCGTCATTATGGCTAATGAGAAAGGATGTGTGTGTGCTTCTAAACTGTAAACAGAAGCTATTCATTTTACCATGTTAACAATGAGTGATTCAGTCTGACACTCTTCACTAAGGCATCTCTCAATGCAATTAGGATAAATAAATGAAAAAGTTAGTGTAACTATAGAAATCGATATTGAAAGATCTAAAAATATGATTATCAGTTGTGTGTATAGATCACCAGGAACTTGTACGGATACCTTTATGAATAAATTATTTGGTATGCTTGATAAATGGAATGAGAACAAGGTACAAATTATATGTGGAGATTTCAATATTGATTTGTTGAATCCAAATGGAAATAAGAGGATAACAGATTTTATTGACACTCTGTATAGTAAAGGTTTATTTCCTGTGATTACAAAACCTAGTAGAATAACTAAAGATACTGCTACATTAATAGACAATATATATACAAACGAAATTGAAGGGACAATAGTAGGTGGATTATTTATAAATGATATGACTGACCATCTTCCAGTTTTTGCAATCTTCCAAAGTCTATTTGAGAAAACAAAAGGAAATAGGACAAATAGCTTTAAAACAATACGACATAGAACACCAGAAGTCATTGCTGCTCTCAGTGAGTACTTAAAGAATCAAAATTGGAGTGAGGTTTATGTAAGTAAAGATCCTAATAGTGCTTATGATGCTTTTTGTACATATTAATTGAAAAATATGAAAAACATTGTCTAAGAGGACTGTAAAAAAGCAAAAAAACGAGGATAAACCATGGATTACTAAGGGAATCGAGAAAGCATGCAAAAAGAAAAATGCAGTATACAGGAAATTTATAGTAACTAGAACCAAACAAGTGGAAAATAAATATAAGATATATAAAAATAAATGAATAAGCATTATAAGATTTAGTAAAAAGGACTATTATAATAAGTTATTGGACAAGCATAAGAATAACATACAAATAACATGGAAAGTAATTAATAGTATAATTAAAAAGAATACTGAAAAAGTAGATTACACACCTTATTTTGTTAATGATGATAAATTAAGTATAAATAAAATGATTGACATTGTCAATGAATTTAATGAGTATTTTGTAAATATTGGGTACAATTTAGCAAAAGAGATTGTAGAGCAGAGTACTGGGGATATGATAGGTGAAATTAATATTTCCAGTAATGATTACTCAATGTTTATTAGGGGAGTTGACGAAAAGGAAATACTTGACATTGTTAATAATTGTAAGAACAAATATTCCACCGATTCTAATGACATTGACATGTCGTTAATAAAAAATATTATAGAATATATAGTAAAACCATTTACACACATTTGTAATCAGTCCTTTTTAACAGGCATATTCCCTAGTAATATGAAAACAGCTAAAGTTATTCCTATTTTTAAAACTGGAGATCGGCATCTTCTTTCCAACTATAGACCAATTTCTCTTCTTTCCCAGTTCTCAAAAATTCTAGAGAAAATATTTGTGCGCAGGCTTGATAATTTTATAGACAAACATGAATTATTAAGTGATCATCAGTATGGCTTTAGAACAAACAGGTCGTCCTCAATGGCTGTGATGAAACTGGTAGAAGAGATTTCTTCTTCAATGGATAATAAGGAATATACTGTGGGGGTATTCCTGGATTTAAAAAAAGCATTTGACACTATTGATTATGGTTTATTAATGATGAAACTGGAGAGATATGGTATAAGAGGAAAAGCCTATACTTGGATAAAAAGTTACCTCGATGACAGATATCAATTTGTACAAATAAATAATGTTAAATCAGATGTAATGAAAGTCACTTGTGGTGTTCCGCAAGGTTCGGTGTTAGGCCCCAAATTGTTTGTACTGTACATAAATGATATTTGTAAAGTGTCTAAAGTATTAAAAATGGTTTTGTTTGCTGATGATACAAATTTATATTGTTCGGGGGAAAACTTGGAACAGCTTCTGAATACAGTGGAAATCGAACTCATGGTTTTCAAAAAATGGTTTGATGATAATAGACTTTCACTGAATTTAAGTCAAACTAAATTTATAATATTTAGTAATCGACAAAGTAACAATAAAATTAAATTAAGGATTAACAATGAGGAAATAGAAAGAGTGTATGAAAATACATTTTTGGGTGTTATAATTGATCATAAATTATGTTGGAAACCACATATTAACCATGTAAAAACAAAAATGTCCAAATCCATTGCAATATTAAATAGAATAAAACATATTTTGAACGAAAAAACTTTATATATATTGTATTGTGCGCTCATAGTTCCATACATTACTTATTGTGTGGAGGTGTGGGGTCATACTTATAAAACCTATATAAATTCAATATATATTTTACAAAAGAAAGCAATTAGGATTGTTAAAAGGGTTGATTATTATGAACCAACAAACAAATTGTTTATTAATTTACATGCTTTAAAATTTGTCGATTTAGTTGATTTATGTACATCACAGATAATGTTCAAAGTTTATAATAATTTACTTCCAAATTGTATTCAGAGGCTGTTCAAAATAAGAGAAAGTCAGTATAATCTAAGAGGATTGTATATGTTTAAAAAAGTAAGGGCAAGAACTAATGCAAAAAGTAGGTGTTTATCTGTTAAAGGGGTAAATCTATGGAATACTTGTGATAAGGAATTAAAATTATGTAATTCACTCTGCAAATTCAAGAAAATGTATAAAAATAAGGTGTTAAATAATTATATGACTCAGTATCAATAATTGTGAATGTAATGTTACAATATTGAAGTAATAGCTGGAATGTGTATTTTTTGTTATGTTGTTTTGAATTATGTATGTACATTTGGGGTAATGTTTTTGTAACATGTTTATCTTGTATTTTTTAATGAAAAGTGTCGCTCATCAGTTAACTGTGTATAAAGGGTAGGCATAATAAGCAAGGCTTCAGCCTACACCTTTTTCGGTAATTATGTTTATTTATTTATTTTGTGAAAAGTTGTCTGTGAGGACCGAAATAAAATGATTGATTGATTGATTGAAAAACTATATCCTGCAAATTCCTCAATCTTTAATGAGCTTCTTCTCTTGGTGTGTTTTTTTTCTTTGGGTTACGTTATGTTTAGCAGTGGTAAACAATCATTGTGAACTTGATTGACAGGAAGAGTATTTCACTCTGATATTCAGAAGTGTATCTCTGAAAATTAATTTCAAAGGCACTATTTACACTGCTGGTCTCTTGATCGCACTGCAAAAAAATATATTGATCAGTATTTTTGCCTCGCTTTCCAGTAAAAATGGCTAAACATTCTGTAAAATGTTTACTTCTATTTTATATACATTTCTGCATATCAATTGCATATTTGGATAAAGTTATGCTTAAAAAAAAGAAAAAAAGGCAAATAAAACTAATTCAATTTCCTGACATCATATATATTTTAATATACCAAATATGTAAAGTACTGATTTAGAAAAGGATTTTTTTATAGTGCATGCCTTGTTTCTGATAGATTTTCATTAAGATTTATTTTTAATAATGCTCCCATTCCAATAAATGCTGTGTAATGCATAGAAGTGAGGAAAAACAGCATAATGTTCTTGTTTATATCACATTTAAATGCTTGCAATAAGACTGACCATTGTTGTTTATATAAAAACAGATGTAACACTATGACGTCAAGTAAATAACAATAAAAGACATGTAAACTGTTGATTACCTCACTTAGCCTGCAGCACTCTTCCATGTACTCATCCAGACTGTCGCTGGTTGTACTTTTCCTCAAAGGCCGCTGCTGAAATTCAGATCCTGTTTTGCCATCATAAGCTTCTATAGAACACTGGCTCCTTGATATTGTGTTCTCAGCCATTGCAGTGTCTGTTATTTCCTCATGTGCTGCCATGATTTCAATTGCATCTTTACAGTTCTCCATGGTATTCCTCATGGTTCTGTCCTCGGACCTCTCTGAATCTGCTGTGATGTCTATCAAATCATCATCAACATTCTCTTCCTCTGTTCTGTCTCCCAGGATGGTAAGAGTGTCTTGTTTAGCACACTTACAAGACGTTTGTTCAGTTTCTAAGAAGACTGAACTGTCTTCAAGAGGATTGTCAGCAGGTACAGGAGAGTTCAGGTTGCCAGAGTCACATGAAGACTCCCTACTGTGGACCACAAAGCTTTGCTCTGAACCAGTTGGGGTGGATGGAGAAGTTGCTCCACTAGTCATTTCTACCCCAGAGTCCTCAGATTCAAATTTATACAATCTTGGAAGTTCAGAATTTGTAAAAATAGAAGATAGATAGTCTGTTTTTGATTCAGGGACAGTGGTCTCAGGAGCAGCGCTGTGGACAGAGATCACCTCATCAGCTTGGAGAGGTTCTGTGTTATCCTGCTCAGACATCGAAATGGAGATGGTTGAAATGGAATCCTCAACATTAAGCAGTTTCACAGGGACGTTGTTGAGGAGCTTCATTTTTGTCAGTACAACATCATTATCCAAAACAATATCCCCTTTACCTGCAGAACAAGCAAAGAGAGAGGTCTGAGTAATTTTATACTTTCACAATATTAAAATCATAAATTTGTTCAAAAATGTATTAATTTGAACTGTGCATTTTCTGTGCAACTACCACCAGATGGAGTTGCAAAAATAATCGTTATTTTCAAACTGGTTTAATATTTTCATATCACCACAAGAGCAACAATGTTTACTCTTCTCTGGGAAATCAATCAACTTATGGACTTATAATTGTGTCTAAACATTAAACTGGGATGGGCAAAATCATTTAAAATCACAAACAAATCACAGACTGCAGTAGTGAAGCTAAATTTCCATTGCATACTTCAGCTCTCATTATTCAAATTATTTACAAGCATTTATATGCAAACATACTTCCCTGTGCCAAAAGAAGAGTGCTTATCTCACTATAAAGCATTCTTTAGCATCAGTGGTCCACAAAGAGTCATATAGTCCTGTCTTGCTCTGAACTTTGATATTTGCATTATCTTAATGCTATGTTGAGGCTCAGCTCTTTCATTGTACTGGAAATCTGATGTCAGGTTTCAGGTGTCATTCACTTTCATATCTTAATCTCACTTTCCAAAGTAAGAGTCTGTGCTTGTACTTTCAAATTCAAATAATGTTGGTTAAGCACTTCTGAACACAATCAGGTCAAATAAAAATAATATCCTGCACACTTCTATGATTATGATTATGATTATTTTGCTTATACAGTGCTAAACAATGGTGAACATGATTGTCAGGAAGAGGTGTGACTAGAAGCTTGCAGTGGGATGTAAATAAATTGTTAAGTAGATGATTCACAGGATATTTATTCTGAATATGTTTAGAGGACACTAATTTACATACTGTGAGGAAATTTAAAGATGTCTAAATAGCTTTTAGTCTTCACAGACTCATCACAGTGATACAACGTGAAATTAGAAATCATACACTAAAATATAACTTCATAAAGCCTTGAAAAAGATAACAATAATAAAGGCTCTAGCCATTCCCAGTTCTCTCATAAGGTCTAAATGTTGTTTTTGTATGTCACTTTTATTAATAATAAACATACCCATGTGTTTTGTTAGAAAATAATTTGTGATGATCTTTTTCCAGATTGGATAGTGACTGTGAAAACACTGATAGAATTTCAATTATGTGAGATCTGTTGCTGCTCCAGGTTTTTTTCCCCCCATTAAAAACAGTGCTTGTGTTTTTGCAGTCCTTTCTCATGGACCATGTGTACACAACACCTGGACTCCAGTACAAACCTTTTTAAGATCTATTTCAAATAGACTTCATTGTTCAGTTTTATCTAAATGAAAAATGTTTCCCTCATAAGGCATCAAGCATGTCGATGTTAATCTTATTCTTTCGTGCTAACCAGGTGCAATTCAACAAGTTTCCAGAAACAATCATGTGTTTGTCCATGATGAAATATATATATATATATAATGTCCATGCAGCACTATTAAATACATCATCTTAGATATTTTCCAATGATTACATACAAACGGTCCCAACATGAAATCTAAGCATACAGTAACTGGAGCCCTCTACATGAGGCCTCTGATCATAATTTAGCTAATTTACTTCTACAGGTCAATTAGACCGACCCATTGGGTCAGTCTTTCATACAGCAGTGCTCTCCAGCTGAGACTACAGAACTGCTGATGGTGGGATATTTTTGATGCCACTCAGTAGGATGCAAGTAGTCAGCATCGAAATCCCCCTGGGTTTTCAATTAACATCGCTCAGACGTGGCCGCTTGTAAAGAGAGATCAAAAAGCCCTCACTAGCCCCTGGCAGCCAGGAATGTAAGTAATGCTAAGGTCCTTCATGCTGCAGAGTATAATGCATTCACAATAACAACAGGTCAATGATAGTGTTGGCGGGAATCAAACCCCACATATTTCTTGTCTATATCACTCTGGAGTCTGGAAATTTCTACTGGGGATTATTTCATGAGTCAAAGACAGGTACAACACTACAAGAATATCTACACATCTACAAACTATCAATCTTCTGTGGAAGCCCAATTCTGCCTTGGTAAATCAGAATGGTGACATAAAACGTCAAAATTATTACATACAAAATTATTACAGTCTCATAACTAAATTATGAGATAAAGTCATTATGGCATTAAAAAGGATATTTTTAGGTGTCATAATTTTTGGACTATAATTTTTTTGTCATGATTAAGACATTTTATCTAATAATTTTGCCTTTTGTCAATTTTGTGAATTATGAATTAATATTAATCGGTGTGTCAGTTTCGACTATTTCATAATTAATTACTTCATATGTTGTAATTTTGACTTTTCGGATCATAATTTTGTATTTTTATCTCAGGATTTTGTATTTTTATCTCATAATTGTGGCAATATGTCATAATTTCTACTTAGTATGTCATAATTTTGACTTTTTATCTTATAATTATGACAGTATATTATAATTGACTTTACCTCATAATTAATGACTTATTGTGTCATCATTTTGACTTTCACATCATTTTGACTTTTTATCTCATAATTATGAAATAGTCAACTTTGACTTTTTATTTCAAAACTTTGCCTTTTTATTTAATAATTATTGCAGTATGTAGTAACTGACTTCTTATCTCATAATTATTACTTAGTATGTCATAATTGACTTTATCTCATAATTATGACTTAGTGTCATAATTTTCATTTTCCTGTCAAAATTTTTGTCTTTTGTCTTTTTAATGCCGTAATTTAATCTTTTTGTCACTCAACTATAATAATTTTGACTAAAAGAATGATTTATTTTTCTTATATAGCAGGTCATTTTTAAGCAGCACTGTTAGTCACGTCCCACCTGCAGTAGTGTTTTTCTTCCAGGCCAGCAGAGAATGTTTTTCACTGTGTACAACTGGCAAGTGCCTCACATTTTTGAGCTGATAAAATACTCTGTTCACATTCAAGAATCCTGGAATCATCTGCTCCAGTGTATTTTAAAGCTGCACGTACATTTGGTAAAAACACTGATATGTCCCAGGTGGGCATGGTGATGTTTTCAAGGCAAGTCTAATAAATATTTAATTTGAGGAATTTCTGGGAGACTTAACATATTTTCTCAATTATCTGTCCTGAAAGGGAGAAGAAAGTCTGCTTTAATTTACAAATGTTGCTGTTATTCATTTGAGATGAAGAATGTGAGAATCATTAAGGGCCATCGATAGAAACATACACAGGGATGAAATGTGAAGAATTCACAAGCTTAGACAAGAACATGTTTACTCCATCTGGCCTCACCCATTCATGTTTACCACATTTCAACACTGCTGTGTTTGTGAGTTTGGCTTTACTGACACAAAATTAGAGTCATGCTCTCTTTAACTGCCATGATCAGTGAGCAGGTTCTTTCAGTGAACCAGTTCATCAGTTCATCATTTTCACATCTAACCTGTAAACTCAAAACCATTAAAGCCATATGCAGGAACCTTTCTCTATCAGTTCATAAAAACAGGGGTGTTCATTATCAAAAAAAAAAGTATTGAATTCAGTGGCTTTCCTGCTCCTTGAATGACTGGGTAAGTTAATTTTTTCTACTTCCAGGAACACACAAGCATATAGACGACCTCTAATGTACTATAACTTAGTGAACTAGAGGTAGAAGTTGAGTTGTGATTAGGAAACTGGTTATTTGTTGAATGGAAGTGCATCAGGTTTTCAAATGATTTTAAGCTGCTTGATAATTTAGTTAGGGGATGCAGCGGGATCAGTATATGTGTTTAGGGACGCTCTTGTCTGCAGACACGTCACGACACGTTGTGATTGTAGGTGGAGAGGTCAGAGCAGGCCAGGGCAGGTTTTCTATTTTTACAGCCAGGAGAATGTCAGAACCCTGTTAGCACTTGGGTGGCCAGACTGAGCGACCCCGAGAGCATATGAACCAATAATCTCTGTGCTAGAGTCTGTATATGGCCTGTTTTAACATTGCAAGTTGTATTTATTTTTGCAGGGAAACTTTTTTTTTAGTATTATTTGCATTTCCCCCCTCATTTTTCAGATTCTACTTCCTCTCTTTTTAATACTCCCATACAAACTAATGACATTCAATATATCCTTAATGATCCTTATTTAAATTAAGGGTGCTAATATTTTAACAATTACACATATATATACTATATCCAGTGTTTTTTTAATATATATTGGTATAATAATTTCACTATATCTTTAAAAATGATTTTGATTTTATCTTTCTGGTTTTACTTTACTAAATTTAGTTATGGAGTTTGTAAAAACACTTCATTTTATCTGTTTTAATGATTAATTGATTTGTTTAAGTTATTTTGTACTTCAAATTAAACTAACAAAAACCAGAGTTATAAGTTGTAATAATCAAAATTATGTTTAAAAATTATTATTGATTATTATTGTTGTCATTAACTATATTACCCTGGACCACATAGCAACACCCTAGCGACCACCCAAAAACTCCTTGCATCATGGACGCAATTTTTTTTACAGGCAAACCCAAACGCCTCCCAATGAGAATGTAAATGAAAGTTAAATCCTTTGACGTTTTTCTTTTTTTCCTCTTGAATTGCTCTTTGCTGAAGGAGGTGACAGAGGCCAGATGTCAGGTTTGATGAGGTGCGAAATACAGCCGTACACCTTTTTTCTCCCTTCTTCCTAATCTAAAGCCAGCAGACCTTTTAGTGCCTCACACCTCTCTGTCTCTCTCATCAAAATGCCAGAACATTTTCCCTGCACTCTTTCTGTGCTCCAGCAAGGCAATGGTTTTGACCCTAAGGAGTCTTTCCAGAAGCACATTATCAATGCGAACTGAGCGGGCCGTTCTATCATTATCTTACACCATTAGGATAAGACAAGAATGTGCGGGAGCAGTAACATCAGTCAAGCCTTCAGGCAAACTCACCCCACTCTTCTCCCTTCATTTGCTTCGAAAAATACCCATGAAATTGTAGATTTGTGAGGAAACTGATGATTTTTTTGGAGAGTAAGATTACTTATATCTACTTAAAGTTTTCCACTTGTGACCACAACAAAGGCACAAGTACTGCAAACCTGACAGTGACGAGTCACTGTGTTTTTGTCCATCTGAATGTCAATTTCAAAATGACGATATCTCTCATCTAGTCCCTTCAGGTCAGTTTCACATCCGTATTACCTGAGTCTCGTGTCAGTGATTTCACACACTGGCTGATCTTACGCATGAAGAATTTGACTGCAGCTGTGCCTGTTTACAGTTATGAGTCACGTATAATATAACTCAAGGAGAGGAGAAGAGCCCCACTCATGAAGCTGTCACCACTAAAACATTCACATCTGATATCACTCCGTTTCTTATGATGCTCTCGCTTGAAGTTGAAACACCTGTTTGACACTCTCCTCCCATTGTCTTCCATCACTATAACACACATACTAATCATATAAACTGGCATTTATTATGATCACACCCCCTTATTGCCCTAATTCAGTCTGTATGAAAGATAAACAATCACATGAGAAATCCTGTGCATTGTTTCTGCTTTAATAGTGGAGGGGGGTTGTTTACAAACCCAACACAATAACACCTTAGATTAGGGAACACTATTCAATATAAACTAGTTTCTTCTTACTTGCATATTGGCCTGTTTTTTCATTAGAACTTATGAGCACATGTTAATCGCCTGACCCGAATCCTAGATCCGCTTATATCGCGAGCAAATCCTAACACATGAGGACTACAACAACAAGCAGCTACCTTACTTACTATAAGTCGCAAAGGTTTTATGGAGACTCTAGTTTTAAGTGTGAATCGTCTACATAATATCCTACATTAATAACAATATATATATATTAATATAGTATAGCGATAACGGATATCTAGTATATATGATTCGGCTTAATCAGTAGGTGCTTTATAGATGCAGGAACCAATTTGTATTTGAAGATTGTAAGGTCTATATATATATTATTATATAATATCTATATGATATATTATATCGTATATATATATTATCTATATATAACTATACTCTATTGTTTTTTTTTATATAAGAACCATCCTTGCATTGAACATCGTCTGTTGACAATTGCAATTGCATAAGATAAAGTCTACAAAATGCTGCTGTTTTACAATAAAACAAAACAAATGGCTCATAAATTGTCTCTCATTAAGCTGACGTTTGGTTTGAATTTCTTACTAATTAAACGCAAATCTGCCCCTCTGCCACATGTTTTTCTAGTTAACACCAAAGCAACACAAGCGACTGTAGTTAAAAACAGCATTCTGTGAATATGTAATAAAGTTTGTGGCTGAAGCTTGTGGGTTTTCTATATGAGCTCAGCTTTGCCAGCTAACTTTATTGAAATGACATCAGCTCAACTCTACAGTACCTGTGGAGCTCATCTGATGATGGTTAAATTACTGTTTTTGAAGATAACCCAACTATGTTCAACCAAACAGATGACGCCTCAGAGTTCAAATGACAGGTTTCTAAATATCCTCCAACACCTCAGCCAGACAAATTACTACCTGTGCGGCACATCCAGGTGTTGCACAGAGCTGAGCGGGTGAAGCAATATGACTCCATGCATCCAAAGCAGAAGACTGAGTCACAAAACTTACCTTTTCTCCACGGGGCAAGGATGGTGAAAGACTTGTGCCAGCTGAACACCATGCTTGGTTTCCTCCTCTTGAGACTCATGGTGGACGTCCAAAACTTCAGTGGTAGTTTTCAGTGTCAAGAGGAAGAAAACCCTCCTTGTTGGCTTATTCAAGCACACGTCATATCTTAGTGCTGACTGATCTACTTTCTCCTGAATCAAGTGCTCCGGAGATGGTTGCAGAGAGTGCTCACAAAGGTTGCGCTGGGTATCTCCATTTTAAGCTATTGTAAGAATAGACAGGGAGTGTTGGGTGGAAGCCAGATCGGTTGAATATACGATGTTCTGCGACTCACAGCGTGCGAACGAGCAGACTGGAGCGCTAAGCGTACCCTCCCTGCATCGGAGGAGTGTGGTGACGTGAGTCGCCAGATGGAGGGAGGGGACAGCTCGGAGAAAACCTTTGTGTGTGTGTGGAGAGAGAGAGAGAGAGAGAGAGAGTGTGAGAGAGAGAGAGAGTGAGAGAGAGATAGAGAGAGAGAGCGAGAGAGATGTGGAGTTGGTGTTTAAAATGTTTTTTTGCAATCATTTGCCAGTGAATAAGAAGTTCAGACACAAACCGTCAGGCTGTTCTGTCATTTTAAATTTGATATATAGCTTTCCCATAGTGGACAATAAAAATTCCTAAAGAATCTCAATCCCCATACTCCTAGTACAACAGTCTGACTTTATTTTTTATACATTTATTTTGCCTTATTTTCACATTTTTTTCCTTTCATTTTAAGTTACATAAAGCTAACATACCCTTATGAAATTATGTGTACTTAATTGTATTAAATGTGCACTTGTAGTACTTTCAATTTTTTGTTTTTGCAGATAATATAATGAAATTAATGGCCACCAAACCATACTGCAGAAGACACGTTCATGTAGCTGTTTCGTAACACACTTACGAACATTTAAAGGGGTCATGTGTTGTTGCTAAAAAGAACATTATTTGGTGTATTTGGTGTAATGAAATGTGTTTATTATTCTGCTTGAAATAGAAAACACACATTATTTTTTCCACATACTGGGCCATTACGTTTCTCCTCTAAGACCCCCCTTTCTGAAACCCTTCATCATTTTTACAAGCTCAATCGGTCTGAAAGCAAGGTGGGCGTGATTGCCCTCTACCATTGACTTATGGCTTGGCGAATACCTCAAGCATAGTGTCGAAATGTAACGGCCCTTACCAGTACTGTGATGAATGGTCCTGTCCGGGAGCCGGAGCCGCTGACTCCAAAACATAAACCAATTAATAAACGAGCCTTCTTGTATCCAGTTGGGACATAATTACTGATTATACTGACTTATATTGTCTTTTTACGCGCTGCGTTGCATCGTTTCGTGTAAACATAAAGCCATGTCTGCAATTTTCATCGGAGAAATTACAAACAACAAGCCCTACTCTACACTGCCCAAAAACTCTCTTTAAATATATAAAATATAAAAACTCTTTAAATATAAAAGATGTACTTACAGTGTTGAGTCAGAACAGCCGGCATTGTAGTGTCCTCTACAGGATCAGGAACAGTCCTTCCATAGCATGGTGCTCACCTCTGAATATTTGGGTGAAGTGTTCTGTAACATAGTTGTAAATACACTTACCACTGATTTCTATCTTGTCATTTTTGGAAAGCCAAACAAAGTGTTTTGCTTTCACAACGAAAAAAAAAAAAACCACAGCGTCACCAACGTGCGGCATAGAGTGACAGAGGCTGGGGGATAAAGTGGGAACGTAACCGGGAGTCATAGAGTGCGCGAGCTTGGTTTAAAGTTTCGACCGCGTGAGGGCAGAGTGTCAGAGCTGGGATAAATGAGGAAACGCCGGAGGGCTTGAGAGAGCGAGGCTGGGATCAAAAGTGAGGACCGTCCCGGATGCTGGATTGAGCAGAGGCGGGGGATAAGTGAGGAAACGGCGGGAGGGCTAGAGTTATCCGAGGCGCGGATTCGACGAGGAGCGTCCGGTGAGCTTGGCCGGCAACCACATGTGACGACCCCAGGTTGGACTCCGCTTCGTCCACTGTGAAAACCGATCCGGCGATCCACAGAGCAAAGTTTATGTATTTCCTCAGCAACCAGCACAAATCAGCTCCAGGCATGACGAAGCGATATCGTCCCTCTTTTGAAGACCAAACAAAAGTTTCGCTGTTCCCACGAACCGCAGCGCATTCTCACATGGCGGCGGCGCAGCAACATACAACAGCGAGAATGAAACCACGCTTCTTTCTTTGCGTGCACATTTGGGTGGCATTATGCAAATCTTCCCACAGAGTGAGGTAGGCATGTGGGGTGTGTTAGAATTAGCCGTTTTAGGTAGGCGTGGTTGACTTGAATTTTATAAAGAATATCTCTTTGGATTTGATTTTTTAGTCTTTGCAACTTTACAGATCTTTCTTTATGCACCAAGAGCTTGTTATCACTTGCAAATAGAACAGGACTTGAAATCGCCATCGGATATTCCCCCCTTAATCGCCTTTATTGAAAGTTTTAAGTTTAAAGTATATTATGTTTAATAATCCTTTGACATTTTTAAAGTACACTTATTTTGATGTGTTGACTAACATGCTAAAGCACATTTATAAAGATGTTTGATTACAATTTAACTGTATGTGTATTTCTATGACTCGGGTGGTTCAATTCATAGGATGTTAAATTGCAACATTATATGACAATGTGGGTAATTACAAATATTTTAATAGATGGCGTACAGTTGCAATAGAAATGACATTATCTGACATCTTATTAATGCATTATTTTAGTTTACCATAAATTATTATCAGTACATTGGGAACTACTCTTTAACCATATTTAAATAATAATAGAATTCATCATGAAATTACATATAAAAATGTACTTATGTCCTATTTAAGTGGCTCAAAAAGCCCCTTAAAGTTTAGCTAATTGCATAATATAAATTATACTATAATACATTTTCATTTAATTGCAAATAACATGCAATAAAGTGTCTGAAAATATACTACAGTTACGCTATAAGCGTACCCTTTTTAAAAGTATAGTGACTTCTTTTAGACAAGATTTTGTCAGCCCAACATTTAAAGTTTGTCTTGATACATTCCAAAAGAAATACAATATCGCCAATTTAATATTATATATTATATATATATCGGGTTTCATTTAATCCCCAGTATCCTTTTCTTAAGATACACACAAACCAAAAAGCTCATATTTCATTATTTATTAACAAAGTGTACAAATATTTCAGTTCATAGAAAAAGATGGAATTCAGAGGCACCCACACACTACAGCTTTCACGGTCACAATGCAAGACTTTCTCAGCCGCTCCTCAGTTCAGACGTGGGAGGGAAAGCAAGACTGAAAAGTAACACAGCATTAGATGAAGCATCCCATTGTTCTGAAGGGGAAAAAAAAACAATGCAGTAATTTGTCACATTTACTTCTTTTTCTAATGTTTATTACAGCCTAGCTATATCTCTGACGACAGATACGGTTTGTTTGTTTTTTTGACTGCTGACATCTGATGCCATTCTGGTTCTCTGTTGTTTTGGTAAAGAACAGGTGAGGACATTAGTGGGGAGACAGACACTATCGAGTGGTTAGGGATCGCCCTGGGCTAGAAGATGAAGCTAAGAATGGGTAATTACCTCAAACAGGCCTGGACAATGCTGAGGTCTCCAAATGCAGTCTCATTGTAAACCAAATCAAGAGCATGAAAGCCTCAGGTTCCCTGGATTTGAAATGCCTGTTGAATATGATTACATAGTTGCCACTCGATTGCATGAAACCTTTGTTATGCTTTCAACTATCACACAAAATTTGACTTTTAACTGTAAATGTGTTGTTTTCAGTTCCCGACCCCACGCAGAGTTCCCGAAAAACAAATGCAACAACGAAACCAAAATGATTTTTAAGTGCGAATTATCCAGGATTTCTCAATTAATAAGGTCTTAAAACAGCTTTTTAAAATACAATGTAAATACATAATATTTAGACAAGATTTAGCCCATATAAAGTAGATTTGGTGGTAAACATTTTTTTTTTTTGATACAGCAATAAATATTTTTTACTGCAAAATATTTTTTTTTTATTGCAAAAGCATATTTTTGACTTAATACTAGTTCATTCGTGTTACTTTTTGGTTACCTTTTTTTTTCAGTGTAACATTTCACATTTTAGAAATTCTTTTTTGGGGGATTATTATCATCTTATAATACTACATTGCTTTGAAGTGTTATATTTTCATTAATTAAATTTTAATATCAAAATGTTAAAATATTTTAAATATGAACAAAGGTGTTTACTTGGGAACCTCTGATGGGATTTGTTGGTCTTGGATTGTGCAGACATCTATCTCTCCAGATTTAAAGCTCTGCATTTCGTATTGTTATATAACCCTTGTCTTTGAAAAGCATCGTAGTGGAACATTTCATGCTGCTTTGGAAGAGCTTCATGGGTGTTTCGCATAGTTTCGCAAAGGCTCATAACGAGGTACAGGAGCAATCCTGTCACGAGAAAGACTTCTGAGAAAGTTTGTAAATGAGAACTGAAAAGAAAATGAGTGGAATGTTTTAACAGCGAGCTTGTTACGTCATCTATTTGGAGATTAAATATGCAGAGGAGTAAGCTTTCCCTAATGCAAACTAAAGTGTGAACAGGTGAGCCCTTTCAAAGCCAGTAAGGGCACAGCGATTTGGTAATGCTAAGGTATCATTCCATAATTAACAATAGTGAATTTCACTTCATATTCTGTATACAAGTGGTCAGCTGTCTGAATTTCTCTTGTGTTTTGGTATAATATGAACTTTAATGGAAGATGAACCGTATAGATTCACATAAACAACATATGTTCTTTATTTCTGGTAACTTTCATACCTTTGTTTGCTGTAGAGGTGGGCATATGAAAGTTCATGTGGAAGTATGAGAAGCTAATCATTTCCAGATCTGCGGCAGTGACGTATTGAATATTTTCTTTAGTTGTTGGTTTTGCTTCACTGGCGATGTCGCTAACAATGATTCACTGATTCATAAACCAGATTCCTTATGGAAAAATCACAAGACGATACATGATACAGGTGTGATCCCATTGTTTCAGAAGAGAATTATGCTTATTATTGGAATAATCACAGGGGGAAAGGGAAAATGGGTCAGTGGATTGTAGGGGCAGCGAGCTACAAATTAAAGGGGAGGGTCAGTGTCACCTTTAATTCTTGTTTCAACACGCCCAGCCCCCCTGCAAACCCCTTCAAAACAAACTGTGTAAAACTTTAAAGGACAGTTCACCCAAAAATGCTAATCCTGTCATCATTTTCTTACCCTTGTGTTATTCCAGACCTGTATGAATTTCTTTCTTCTGCTGAACACAAAATAAAAATGTTTTGAAGAATGTTGGCAGCCAAACAGTTGTTGGTCCCCATTGACTTCTAGTATGAAAAAAAAATACAGTGGTTACCCACATTCTTCAAAATATCTTCTTTTGTGTTCAACTCATACACAAGTATGACGGTAAGTCAATTTGCCTTTAATACTGTAAAATAAATGCTGATGGTCAATACAGGGTCCTAGTATATATTATATAGTGTAGATATAGTCATAGATATAGTAACAGCTATTATGCAAAACATTCAAATCTCATATATCCATATGCACAGATTTTTTTTTACATAACTTTCTGTAAAGATATTTAATAGATTTACTTCAGAATTGTAATGAATGTTTGTGTCCTTAATTTTTTTTTTTTAATTGTTGGAAGTGACTTTTGATATAGCCTATTTACAATTCAGCATGTACCTTTTTGCTAAACTGCAGAACTGCATTTATGCAAATGATAGAATTCATGAAAATAACTTCTCTTTTTCCAGAAACATTCATTTCGTGAAAGTCCAATTTTGTAAATAGTTTGTCTTGATTTGACTGTTTTTCACTCATTTTAATCTTTTAACTTATTTGTGATTCATTGAAATAGCTCTGTGGTTTTTAAGTTTTTATGAATGGTTTTAATGGATTCTGTCAGTAAGGTCAATAAGGTTTCTTAATATCAAATCATAAAATAACTCTTAATAGTAAGACAAGAAAAAGTTTAAAATAGTTTAAAAAAAACTACTTTTTGTGTTCTGGTCAAACTTTATTTTAAGGTCCAATTCTCTCTATTAACAAACCATTAACTATGACTTTTGTCTCAATAATCTCCTAATTTGCTGCTTATTAATAAGGTAGTTGTTAAGTTTAAGTATTGGATTAGGGATATAGAATATGGTCATGCAGAATATGTGCTTTATTAGTACTAATAAACAGCCAATATGTTAATAATAGGCATGCTATTAAACATTTAGTTGAGAACTGGTCATGTTACCGATTTTCTCAAATAATACAAAAACATTTTTTTTTATAATTTCTTTAAATTGGGATTTTGTCCTCATAAATTGTAATCATCTCAAATCTCTCTCTCCAAATCATGCACGTCTCACATCGCCTCATGGGAACAACAGAGCAGTTTATTACTGTATAAAACCGTCATTCTCCTGGGGTTCTAACATCTCGCGGAGCAAAACTAGCAGAGATGTTTATAAATGACTTGAGAGCTGTATATCTTGGCATATTTATTAAATATTACAGTCCAAGCAGATCCGAAGTAAGCAGAACCATATGGGCCTCCAGTCGTACAAAGATCTTTTGAATTAATACTTTTGCTGATAGTAAGGGCATATCTGGTTCAGATGTCCACATTTGTATTCTGTTTGACACACACGCCATTTTTCTAGTCTTATATCAGATGGTTTGGATGGTTCAGGTTCAGGTGTTCCCTGCGGTACTGATGAAAACCAGAGATACGTTCCACGACAACATTCGTACAGCCTGCAGTCACCAAGCCCCAGAGCACCTTGTGTTTGATATTCTGTCGCTCACATGATTTAAAATCGTAATTTCCTTGATGAGATCAGACAGAGCTGTGTATTTTCAGCCTGCAGCTTCAGTGAAGCCGGACGGACCCCCCGTCACACCCCAAACACCATTTTCCCAAAACTCCCCAAACATTTCCCCTAATCTCATTTCCGCAAATTGAGGACCGTGCAACAAAGACATCAAATGAAAAGCGGGCATCAGTTGAAAGTGGATTTTTCCTACATCGAGTGACATGTCCTTAATCAGAGGATGCATTTTTCTTCTTTGGAGATTTGTTTACCAGATTTTGGGTTTTCCTTTTTATTATTTTGTGGGTAGGCATCCGTTTATATGTGATTATCAACTTCTCAGATCAGTCCAATTTGTGTGTAAGTGCTTGACATTAAAGAGAGAAGTGGATGTTGCCTAAACCAAGAATAACCAAATTAGTAATTTACTTCCAGAAAACCTGACACCGTGTGTGATCGGGAATATAGTTGTTTTGATGTTTTTTCCTAAGAAAAACATGTGCGCTATCAGTGTTTCTGCCATCCTAAATCAGAAATGATTACATTTGGCTTTTCCTCCGTACAGAGGTGTTGACTTTACTTCAGGCCAGTGTTTACATGAGGTTTGCAGCAACTGGGTCAGACTTGGATGGGGGTGGGGGCTTCACACACTCTGTCAGATATCTGTGACCTTAGTTATTAAATTATTCTTCGTGTTATCTTAAGTAACACAGAGCACTTTTAATAAATGTGACTGCATGCCTTTCTGATGGTGTTTGACTGGGTAAAAACATATGAGGTTTTCCAAACCTTTGACATGTCATGAAATTCTACATTCCATGGTGCATCACTGTAAAAACAGAAAAACAGACTCTCCCCAAACTGAGAGGTCTCTGTTAGAAGCTGAGAAAATGCTGAAAACATATTTGATTAAAAAAAAAAATTATAATAATCATGATTTTCATCGTTGCTTAGCTGTTTATGTTTTTTGTTAAAGGGACAGTGACATGTTTGTACCCTCGTGTCGTTTCAAACCTGTATGACTTTCGTTCTTTGGTGGAAAACAAAAGAAAATGTCCAAGCTGCTCTTTTCCACACAATGAAATTAGACCGTGACAGTGCCACTCTCTACCTACGATTTATTTTTAGCTGTTGGTGGACTATTCCTTTAAAAATAAACAAATAAATATTAAACAAATAAAAATTATACTTTAAAATATTTAAACTAATTGGCAAAGACACCAATAACTTCATATAAATCATTTTGACATTTTACCTTTTTAAGATGTACTGCATTGAATGAAAGGTTTATTGTGCAACTATTACAGTAATTAAAAGAGCTGATAAATAAAATACTTTTAAAAGTACATAATGACGTCTTCAAAAACTTTTAACAAATTTTAAATGTGTATATCTTGTTGGTTTGTAAGGCCTATAAACCTTCACACTTCAAAGCTTTTTAAGCATTTTTCAAAACTTTCGAACAAGACATTCAAAATTGATCTTAAATTTGGTCTTTTCTACTTTAAAACGACGGTTATAAGCACAGAACTGTAATATTGCATCCTGTTTGCTACCTCAATTCAAATTTAGCCTAATTTAAATTAACGAATTTAAAAGCATTCTCATTTCAGTTCAGAACGGCACACTGTTTGTTTGGTCAACTTTCAGAGGAGAACTGGACTAGAATCTCAAAACTCCAATTTTGATTTCATGGGGGTCTTTATCTGATGGAAAAATGTTCTTACTATTAACATCTGTTTGTCAGGACTTATTACGCTTTTATCAGGTAACAAGCTGAGCCTTGTTGGCAACAGCACAGAATATGAAAGAGGTAGGAGCAGCTGTTTTTCCCATCTCCCATTCACAAAACAAAGAGAGGAGAAATAAAAATATCTCTTCTGTCTGAAAATCTCCCTGCTGTCTTTGGCTACACCTGTGTGATGTTTATTCTCAGGTTTTCCTCAAGCGTCAGCACATGTCTCTGTTACATTGTCATTTGATCTCTTAAACAGTGAATAAACCTATATTTATCTTGAACAAGAAGACAATAAAGCCGGTCTTTAAGCAGGATGATTTATGATGAGTACAGGAAACCTTGAAGTGTTTGAGACAAAGACTCAGACAGGTTCCCTCATGTGAACTCCTTCATTGTTGCCACAAAATGAAGAACAATGTGGGCAGAGGACAATAGAGGCGCTACGCTTGAGTAGAAAAATGAAGACGGGGAACTAAGTGAGCTTACAGTGGACCAACACCTCCACATCTTCAAACAGCAATAAAGATTTGGAGAAATTAATCACTTGCTCAGCAATGGATCCTCTGCAGTGAATGGGTGCCGTCAGAATGAGAGTCCAAACAACTGATAAAAACATCACAATAATCCACAAGTAATCAATTTTTAACTTTATACCGCAATTTCTGGCCAAAACAAAAAACACTGTTTTGGACTGTTTTCGCGTTTTGATCTCTGCAGATTTTGTGCAGATTTTTTACTTGAGAAAACACTTATGGATAAAGGACTCGTATTTTAGCTGGAAACAATGGTTTGAAGTTAAAAATGTTTTAATGATGGATTTGTTTCTTACAAACACACAGCTTTTCACTTCACAAGACATGAACTGATGGACTGGAGTGGTGTGGATTACTTGTGGATTATTGTGATGTTTTTATCAGCTGTTTGGACTCTCATTCTGACGGCACCCATTCACTGCAGAGAGGATCCATTGGTGAGACAGTGAGGTATGCAAAATTTCTCCAAATCTGTTCCGATGAACCAACAAACTCATGTACATTTTGAACGGCCTAGGGGTGAGTAAACTTTCAGAAAATTCCCATTTTTGAGTGAACTCTTCTTTTAGGAATAATGAATGTTACATTACAGCTCATAATGACAAATGTCAGTGAGAGAAGTGTAAAATAATGTGGCACACTTAAAAGTCTAAACAGACGGAGAGCTGCAATGGAGGAAATGGGTTAATAGGTCATTTCCATATGTTTACAGGCACTGTCCATGCATGATAACCTTCCTGATAACCCGGATGTATCCCCACTACTCCAACTTAACACACCCTGCACATGTATGACCACCATTTTTCAACCGATACATGTTATTATGAAAGAATGTATAGTCGAAAGTCTCCTCTTACACTCCATTGTTTGGTTATTACCCCTCCTGCATATTTAAGTCAATCATTTGCTAAGGAGAAGTTCTTTGTGTTACACCAAAATATATAAATCATGTGGTGTTTGGTCAGTGAATATCGAATTTTCAGTACTGAGTTATTGAAATATTAAGTTATTGAATTCAGTTTTATTAATAGAACATCTTATCTGTCTTTGTTTGGTTATAGGACAATATCATTACAATAAATCTTCAAAAATGGTTGTCTCACCAAAAACTTTTTTTGATTTGTATTCTAAATAAAGATGATTTTTCAGATTTTTTTTCAAAAACACTTCACAGCAAGGTTTCATTTGTTAACATGATCGAACAATGAACTATACCGCATTTATTAATCTTAGATAATCTCAGAATTAAATGTTTAAAATCAAAAGTTGAACACATTTATTTATGTTAACAAACAACAAATATTAATAAGTATAAAAATAGACTGCTCAGTTCATGTTAGCTAATGCATTAAGTAACGCTACACAATTAGACCTTGTTGTAAAGTGATTTATGTTAATGTACACTACAGGGAAATGTAAATTGATTAAAAGCCACAGGCCTTTTACATTTTACAATGACCCGAAAACCTTCCCAAACACATTCTTTTCCATTACTGGATGTGGGGCTATTGGATTTCAAGCATAATTTGGGCAGATCTGGCCTCGGGCTCCTGTGGCATCTGCAGCGGTTCATTCTTCAAGATGGAAGAAAGGAAGGAAGGCCGAAGAATCGCTGAGCAGACGCGTGACGCACAGCACACACTCTCCCAAAGGAAAGATAAGACTGCTCTGGGACAGTGCGCAGGAGGGAGTCCTGTCCTTTGACGAAAAGCTGTTTTGTAAATGGATCTGCTCTTATCAAGCGTGAAGAATTTCAGAGCCACCTTTGTTTCACTACTGTTGGCTTATGCTCAGAATCCACCGAGTGTGCCCTCGAAATCAAATTAAAGGCCATAATGCATGAGCTGACATGTTTTTCAGCAAAGCTCAATTATAGTCATTGATCACGCATTACTAAGACAGGAGATGTTTTTAAATGATTTAACCTAATGAATAAAGTTTATGTTTCTTATCCAAATCCGCACTTTAGTACACATGGTAAAGCACAGTCTTCAAATTATGCCTGAATAAAACTGTCGTGAAAAGTAGAGTAGTATTAATAGGCAATAAAAGAATGAAGCCATGTGCAGATGAGAAGTGTAGACAATTAATTAAAGTGTAAAACAATTCAAGAATAGGAAGTATGTTTATAAAAGTCTTTCTGGTACATACAACCAATGGAGTACACATAATATGGGTTCAGTAGCCAATAGCAGAGCCAGGCTCACCTAATTTGAACTCGACTAGTAATGCGAACCAAATAATGACAGAAAAGCAACTCTCTGCTGACACCTTGTGGTTACTTCAGATCATAGCATCCAGAGATGTGATATATTAATCGGATAGTTCAGTCTCTGCGCCATCTCTCAGAGCCCTTCTTACTCCACTTATAGTGCTATATTTCACAAATATATTTTACTTATTAATAATATCCACTAAACTCAAAATATGTCGATTTGTCTGACTAGTTGTACTACTTTTTTTTTTTTTTGTATGTGTATTTTTGTCTCTATTGGCATTTATATATATATGTAGCACTGGAGCGTCATTATATAAATAATAATAATAATAAAAATAAATCCAAACTCTTAATTATAGTGACCATTTAATTTTGTGACCACACGTCACGGCAGCACTATGTTGAAATATCTAGTTTAAGGGAGGAATAATCATTTATTATCATTTTACTTGAGGAAGGTGTTTATGACACGCGCCGCCTCGGGAGCTTCTTATGGGTTATTAGAATAGAAAATATCAATTTAGGTGTAAAATAAGGTTTGTGGCGTGTGGACATTTTCGGATATTTTCACTCTTTGTTCGGCGAATCTGAAGCCACTCTGTTCCTGAAATGCAAAGTAAAATGCAAGTTATCCGGTTACCCCATAGATTGAAAATGCTAATTATCTTTAGGGTGTTAAGACTCAAGAGCCCTACATAAATTATCTGTGTGTGTGTGTGTGTGTGTGTGTGTGTACATGGCGGAAAGATCAAACAATCCTCTTACACGCCCCACTTTGTTGCATTGAATGAACTGTACTTTCGCGGGAAATATCAACTAGGCAGTTTGCATACGCACCGTAGTATAAGGGGTGGATGTTAAGACGCCTCAAACTTTTCGACTTGTTTACAAAGTTGTTTGCGAGAAGAACCCTTCATTGTTTTTAAAAAAAAGTAGTTTTTTTTCACGGTCTTAATCAATATGTTTGTATATTACTGCAATAAAGCGGATCATTAAACGAGCACAGTTAGACGTGCGCCCCTCAAAATGTTCGCTGTAATGGTTTAGTCCACAGTGGCGCGAAACGCCTCGCGCTCTACAGCAGAGTTTCACGTTACAGGCGCGAGGTTGGTGTATCTGCCGGCAGCGTGACTGGACCTTAGAAGAGTGGTTGTATAGTTTTATACTTTTTTTTTTTTTGGCGAAGAAATAGTCTCAGTTCGGGTGCATTTATGCTATTTGTATTCCGTTCTGCTATTACAAAACGCTTGCGTGTTTGTTGTGTAAGGCTTTGTTGTGTGTTAGCTAATAGGGTCTTTAGTTAGACATATTTGCATTACATATTAAGCTAACGTTACACTGCAGACGTTTGAGAGACACAAGTGCACAAAAGCGTTTACTTGTACAGACGGTTTACCCAGAACGCAGCACAAATGAGTGGGTAAGTGCATTTATTGTGCGTTAGGCGCGAGGTGTTGACAGAGCCATGTGCTTTTATTAACTTCACGTTCACATGTTGCAGCATTGTCAAAGAAGAGACCCGCAGCGTTTCTCCTCACTGCCCCAAACCCAACGAATCTGAGGAACCAGAAGGCACTGCTATGGAGGAGACCGCTATTGGTAGGTCAAAAGTATGATGGCAGACCTGCCTGTGCAAGTCCATGCAGCTTTCAGAGTAATTTCAGTAATCTCCTGCATGTTACAGAAAAAAGCCAGCATGGAGAGATTGTCATTACAAAAGAGATGGAGGAGGAGGAGAAGCATTTAGTGGAGGAGGGAGAGAAGAAAGAAAGAGAAATGATGGAAGAGGTACTGCTTTCTCACACACATGAAAAACCATAAGGCAAAACTTCATTGTCTTCATGCATGCAATATTTGTATCCTTAGCCAGTAATAACTATGGAAATGCATTAGAAATGCTTTTTGTTAAAATGTGGGACCCTTGATTCTCCTCGTTGCCCTGTTCTGCAAAAGTTCTGCATAAGTTAAATGTAATTTATTATGGAGTATGGGGTTCACTTTATTAATACTGAATGCTGTTTTAACAGGCCAGACAGTCGTGGGAGAAAGAGTCCCAAGAAATGCGTTTCAGACGACTTCAGCACCTTTTGGAGAAAAGCAACATTTACTCAAAGTTTCTGCTCACAAAGATGGAGCAGCAGCAGCAAGATGTGAGTATTGTGTTTGAAAGACAGGAAAGAGCTGTCACACTAGGAGGTTTACCATTCCCGGATGTAAATCTTTCTTGAATGTTTTCATCTGATATGAATTGTAAGTGGCACGGAAGCAGATGTTTGTGGGCAGAGGGTTGTGAAGGAGCCAAGCAAATCTAATGTTTCTGTCAAGTTCTTTTTATCAGTTCTTAGTGACGTGACATGTGGCTAAGTATGGTGACCCATACTTGGAATTAGTGCTCTGCATTTAACCCATCCAAATGCACACACACAACAGTGAGAACACACCCAGAGCAGTAGGCAGCCATTTATGCTGCGGCGCCCGGGGAGCAGCTGGGGGTTCAGTGCCTTGCTCAAGGGCACCTCAGTCGTGGTATTGAAGGTGGGAGAGAGTGCTGTACATTCACTCCCCGCACCTACAATCCCTGCCGGTACGAGACTCGAACCGCAACCTTTGGGTTACGAGTCTGAATCTAACATTAGGCCACGACTTCCCCAGTCGTGATAGATAGTGATAGACAGTTGCAGCATGCTCTCAATATCAGCTGCATTATTAACATTAGAAAATATATACATTTAGAAATGTATGTATGTTTGTTTGTTTTTTATTACAGGAAAAAATAAAAAAAGAGAGACTGGAAAAGAAAGCTGCTAGTCAGAAGCAAAAGGTAAGTTTGGGTTCATGCTTCATCACATTTTTCTTCATGTAGAAAAATATGGATAAAAGAGTTGTAATTCTCAAATTTCATGATGTATTATTTTCCACAGGGAAATGATAAAAAGACTGTAAAAGGTAGGATTCACATATTGCATTTCAGTACAGGGTATTAATTATGATGCTGTTATATTAAAGTAAGATGTCTGATGTGCAATCAATAATACTGATCTTTTTTTTTTTTTTTTTGTGGAGTTGAAAGAAAGAAGCGTGAAAAGGGAAGAGATTCCAAATCGCAGCTGTTTTGACCAATATGAGCCTTCAGTTAAATTTTTTTTTTTTTTCCAAAGACACGATTAATGTCTGTTGTGTTACTGATGTGTATTTTTCTCTCTTTTAGGAAATTCTGTCAAAAGCCAAAAAACCTAAATTGGAAGAGGTAAAGTGTTTTGCTTTGTTAATTGTGCTTTCAGACATTGTGAAATCAGTATTACCTGTATTGACACGGTTGTAAAATGCAGATAAAACACACCTGTGAGCTTACGTTCTATATTAATGCCAAGTTGCTACCTTCTTGGCAGCCATATACAACCTACACTAGGGATGCCAAATCTAAAAACTAAAGGGATAGTTCACCCAAAAATGAAAATTCTGTCATTAATTACTCACCCTCATGTCGTTCCAAACCCGCAAAACCTTCGTTCATCTTCAGAACACAAATTAAGATATTTTTGATGAAATCCGAGAGCTCTCTGACCCTCCATAGACAGCAACGCAACTGAAATGTTCCCAGGTCCAGAAATGTAAGACATCATTGAAATAGTCCATGTGACATCAGTGGTTCAGCTGTAATTTAATGAAGCTATGAGAACTTTTTGTGCACAAAGAAAACTAAAATAATGACTTGAGTCAGGGTCAGAAAGCTTTCGAATTTCATCAAAAATATTTTAATTTGTGTTCCGAAGATGAACGAAGGTCTTACGGGTTTGGAATGACATGAGGGTGAGTAATTAATGACAGAATTTTCATTTTTGGGTGAACTATATCCCTTTAGAAAACATTGTTATTACAGGTTATTGTTGTAATATTTAATCATGTAATTATTGAACATTCAAGTCATAATACTTGATTTGATCTTTTTTCTGAAGGAGGCTCATTCATCAGTAAAACTGGAAGCTGAGGATATAGAGAAGATGAGCGACACCAACTCTGATATTAAAGGCCGACTGTCTGAGACTTTGCGGGAAAATAGTAAGCAGATGCTGGATCCAGAGAGAACCGTGAATGGCCAACCTGTGCCTGCACCGCAGCCCAAACTCTTCACTGGGGGTGTGATGAGGTGGTACCAGGTGGAAGGCATAGAGTGGCTCAGGGTGAGTGAGATCTGAATAAACACATGACCAGCAGAGGGCAGTATATTTATTCTCTATTGTCTGGAATTAGAGCTGGATTCTATTTTCTTAATGTTGTGTGCATGCTCTGAACTGCCTAAAAAGGGATAAGCAAACACTCATCTGCCTTATGCTCTGATACATGCGAGTTGCAAAGCAAGGATGTTGTGTGAATATATTATGTTTGTATAATGGCTAATGAATGGGTGTGTCTGCTTTGCAGATGCTGTGGGAGAATGGTATCAATGGTATCCTGGCTGATGAGATGGGTCTTGGGAAAACCATACAGTGCATCGCCCATATTGCGATGATGGTTGAGAAGAAGGTCCTTGGGCCCTTCCTAGTTGTGGCTCCTTTGTCCACTCTTCCAAACTGGATCTCAGAATTCAAGCGCTTCACCCCAGAGGTGTGAAACGATAACTGTTGTTCATCTTTATCGAAATGAATGTTTTAAGTCAGTTTCCTACAGTTTGAGAGGTTTCTATTAATTGACTGTTTTGTTCTTGATCTCTGTGTTTAAGGTGTCTGTCCTGCTGTATCATGGTTCACAAAAAGAGAGGATGGATCTGGTGAAGAAGATCCGTCAGACGCAGGGGCCTCTCAGAATGTGCCCTGTTGTTGTTACATCCTTTGAAATAGCCATGAGAGACAGGAAGCTTCTACAGGTAAACAGATCTGGTGTTGTATTGTTTTACTTTCATCCTGGTTTTGTGCACAGTTCATCAGGAAAAGAGATTTTGTATGTTCACTCTTTCATCAAAGTATTGCATGGTGCCCATTCTGCCACTGAAGCAAAGATTGTGCAAAAGTGGGGAATTTATCGCGTCAAATTGAAGCCCGATAAGCACAAAGCAAGTTTTGAAGTGCATGAATGGAGTGTTGTCATGTTTGTCTCCTCAGCGTTTCCACTGGAACTATATGATTGTGGATGAGGGCCACAGGATTAAAAACTTGAACTGTCGGCTGGTGCAAGAACTAAAGATGCTGATGACTGACAACAAACTGCTGCTGACAGGAACCCCCCTGCAGAATAACCTGTCTGAGCTGTGGTCTCTCCTCAACTTCCTCCTCCCAGATGTATTTGATGACCTGAAGAGGTAAGAAGGCACATGCAGAGGGAGTTCATGATACTGATTTTGTCTTAAGAACAGAGGATTTTCTTGACTCAAAAATCATTAGTTGATGGGGGTTTTTTTTCCTCCCCTCAGTTTTGAGTCATGGTTTGACATTAGCACCATCACTTCAGATGCAGAAAACATTGTAGCTAATGAGCGCGAACAGAATATCCTTCACATGCTTCATCAGGTATCTTCACGACATTACAACACTGTTTTGTATACATTGTCCAAAATGTAAATTAAGTGTTCTTTGGCTAGATATAGGTTGAGTATTATAAGCATTTGTTCTGTTCTTTGCTTTTGATTTTAATGGCATTTAAATTTGTTTTCAGATCCTCACACCGTTTCTTCTGAGAAGACTGAAGTCAGACGTCACACTGGAGGTTCCACCTAAGAAAGAGATTGTAGTGTACGCACCCCTCACCAACAAACAGGAGGTCTTTTACATGGCCATTGTTAACAAGACCATAGCAAAGCTGCTGGGTCAGGAGAAGGTGAGTGGCCTATTTGCACCAACACAAATGTTTTGAATAATTTCTGTTCAGACTAATGCATGGAAAATGGCAGATGGGCTGAATGAAAATGTAAATGCACTTTATGACAGTATGTTGCACTAATGGAAAAGAAAAACAGAAGTTACTGTTATCCGCAAAGCGCTGGGCAACTTTACTTTTCTGACACCTGCTTGTCATGGAGAAGGATGTCCAACAGTATTTAGTGTTTACTGCTGTTCAGATCAAAACAGCACCAAATACAAGATACGTTAACCAAAAGAACATTAATTCTGTTCATTCTAATCAATGCTGAATATTTGTCTTGGCGTGAACAGGATATTAAAGTTATAGCAGGAGGAGTGTGGTTGAAGTATTTATTCATTATTAACATCTTTTTTTGACACTTCCTTAAGGATGATTTAGCACCTGTGCCGCTAACATCCAGTGGCCGACCAAAGCGCAGGACCAGGAAGGTGGTGGACTATTCTGAGTCAAACACTGACTCTGTGAAAGATCTTGAGAAGTACCTAGAGAAGGTTCAGAAAGACATGGAAAGTCAGGCAAGGTCTGTCTCTCTTGTTGTATTTACCAGTTTAACCTCTGCTTTAAACTCAGCTGTGAGCTTTTTGATGTGATGTGGTTACTCTCTCCTTAGCTCCAGCCCAGTGGTGGATGTTTTCATGCCAGTTAATGCTCAAGTCAACTTGAAACTGCAAAACATACTTATGCTGCTGAAGAGGTGCTGCAACCATGCTTACTTGATAGAGTATCCTCTGGACCCCTCCACTGGAGAATTTAAGGTACTTCACACTTAATTGTGCATGAGTTGGAATGATCTGATTTGGTATGAAGGTACTGGCAACAGAGCGTGGTCAACAGTCATCTCAATGTTACAGATTGATGAGCAGTTAGTGGAAACATCAGGGAAGTTTCTTATCCTGGACCGAATGCTTCCTGAACTGAAGAAAAGAGGGCACAAGGTAAAGTTCACAATCTCTCATGCATACATTTTAATGATTAACAGCTCTATCAGTGAGTCAAACTCCACTGTGGTTATAAGCCAATTTTGCTCGCATTTAATTGCCTGCATAAAATATCTGTATGTATGGTTATATTTAGGGCTGAACAATACACTGAAATAATTTAAATGTTTTTGACAGAAGTCTTTTATGCTCACCAAGGATGCATTTATTTGGTCAAAAATGCAGAAAACAAATGTTGTGATTCCTGTGATGCAAAGCTGAATTTCCAGCATCATTACTCCAGTCTTCAGTGTCACATGATTCTTCAGAAATCATTCTAATATGCTGATTTGCTGCTCGAGAAACATTACTTATTAAAAACATCTGCTTAATATTTTTGTGGAAATATTGATACTTTTTTTAGGATTGTCAATTCAATTCATCTTTCTGAAAAAAGGAATCTTAATTTCATCCATAATAATAATTTATGCATTTAGCAGATGCTTTTATTCAAAGCGACTTACGTTGCATTCAGGCTATAAATAATAAAGTTATTATAATAGATTATCAAATGTATTATTAATATTATAATATCTTAATTCCTTTTTCTTTTTTTTAACAGGTGCTGATTTTCAGCCAGATGACCTCCATATTAGACATTCTGATGGATTATTGTTATCTCCGCGGTTATGAATACAGCCGACTGGATGGGTCAATGAGCTACACAGACCGAGATGAGAATGTGAGCAGCAGTTTGTTGGTTTATACAAATTGCCATCACTTTACACTTAGTGCGAGTTCTTTTCATGTGACAATTGATTTTTTATTTTTTTTCATGCAGATGAAGAAGTTTTCTTCTGATCCGGAGATGTTCCTCTTCCTCCTGAGCACTCGGGCTGGTGGTCTTGGGATCAATCTCACAGCTGCCGACACAGTCATCATATTTGACAGTGACTGGGTATGATTTTAGCTGTGCAACCTTGTGACTTGTATAGAGCCCTGCACGTGACATGCAGACAAAATATTTATTGTGGCCATGAAATTAAGAATTTGTTACATCATTTTAGTTAAATCATTAGGGATGTAACGATTAACCGCGAGCCGGTTGAAAATCGATTCAAATCGGTTGAGATGCTAAACAAATCGCGATTCAGTTAGGGGTAGGAGTTTATATGACTATGTCTGAGAAGAACGTACTCTTAGAAAAGTTTAGATGAATTTTTTCCTTCATCTTGCCTATGTATCATGCTATTAAAGTTATAATGGTGCGCGATGCTTTGTGATAGCCCGGAACCACGCTTTAAGCGGCCGTCCTGCTGGTAGAGGCGTGATTTCCATGCTCGTCTGTGTTTATTGTAGCAGATATTTTTTGTTTCACAAAACTGAAGTTAAATCATTCTGTTTTTGCTCCAAATTTCGAAATTATACAACCTAGTTTAGATTAAAAACTGTTCATGTATGCAGCATCTTTGTTTGGATCATGATTAAAATGCAGTGGTTGCTTCTAATTTTAAATGGAAAGAGCACAGACAAAGCCTTATTTTGTTTATCGAATTTTTTTTTTTCGTCACCCCCCCCCCTCTTCCCTGATCCGCGCGAGATTTCTTTTTTTTGTGTTATTTATTTGATTTGGGGCATGTTTTAAAATTGCAAGTTAGTTTGTTATTACATTATCATAAGCCTATATTAAAATTATTTAGCAAACGCTTTTATCTAAAGCGACTTACAAGAGGACAATAAATCAAAACCAACAAAAGAGCAATAATATGCAAGTGCTATATTAGTATATTATTATAGTATTTCAATTTCACAAAGAAACGTGCAGCATTTTGGCCACGCAATAATAAAAGGACATAATTAATTTATAGTTTGTCTTAAATCTCATTTTGTAAAAAAAAAAAAAAAAAAAAATTTCCAGCAAATCAAAATCGTGAATCGAATCAGGAGTTGAGTGAACCTTAATCCCTATTAAAAAAATTTCCCCAGGGTCATGTTGTTGTAATTTGTTCCCTGATTTTGATTTAACTAACATGAGGGGGGGGGGGAGAATCTTAATTTGTGGCCGCTTTAAAAGCAAAATGAATAGAGCTGGATAAACATCTATTCTTTCATTCATTTTGATTTGAATGAAAGGCCTCATTATCAGCATATGTTTTATGAATTTCATCTTCAGAATCCTCAGGCGGATTTGCAGGCACAGGATCGGTGTCACCGTATTGGTCAAACGAAGCCTGTGATGGTTTACCGCCTCATTACGGCCAACACCATTGATGAGAAGATCCTGGAGAGAGCCTCTGCCAAGAGAAAGCTAGAGAAGATGGTCATTCACAAGAGTACGGAGCTGTTGCAGAAAATGCCACATTACTAACCTTTGGATTTAATGAATTTATTATTCTTTTTTTAAAGATCTATTTTTTTTTAGCTGCGACTCTCCATTGACCTTTTCTCCTTACATTTGTCTTTTTAGATAAGTTTAAAGGTTCTAAAGCAGAGCTCAACCAGACCAAGAGCTGTGTGGATGTAAATGAGCTTGTGGAACTGCTGAAGTCCAGAGACTATGATGGGTATATTCGTTCTGTATATCTGACTGTCACAAGACTTTTAATCCATCACAAAGTATTCCTATGTTCTGTAGTAAGTTGCATCACAATGACTGTTCTGATGTGATTCATGCTGTTGCAGGGCAGTGAAAGGCACTAAAGGAAAGGTCATCAGTGACAAAGATCTGGAGGTCCTGCTGGACCGTAGTGATTTAATGAGTAAGTGTCCTTTTTGTCTCAGATCTCAATGTCTTTGTAATGTGTAGATTCCACTGCATATTGATTTTCATAGTAATGCTTTGACATTTGAATGCCCGTCTCATGTGAATCAAATCTCCCTTTTCAGATCAAGCTAGGAAGCGTGTTAAACGGGAGAAGGACGGGGTGTTTAAAGTTATTGAGACCAAAGATGATAGTGGTGACATCAGTCTGTCTTGAGAGCACTGACACTTGAAATCTGCCATTAGGCCAAAGTTGAGTTACCATTGCCACACTGATCAAGCAACATTTAACTGGTCCAAAAGCTGCCTGCTGGTTCTACTCAAAGATTGAGATCTTTTCTGTTTTAGACTTAAGTTGACCACTGCTGCTTTTAATAAGTCCATCCTTGGTTATGATTTTTAGCAGATTTAACATGTCTCTTTCTTTTCAATGCCATGTCAACTTTTATTTTGGGATTAGCATTAAAAAAACAGGACTCGCACATTTTGGCTACTTTGTAAATACTGCTGTACATTTCATATGTAGTTGACTGAATAGGCATCGCACATGTAAACCGCTTCAAAGCACTTTGACATTCTAGAATACTGTAGAACTAACTTTGTTTTATATTTCATGCTTTCAAAATATAATAAATATTTTCTATACAGCATGTGATGTTTTTATTTAAATATGGGCTATAATTTTGCATTTCAAATAACGGTGCAGAGATGTTACAGGAGAAAGTGTGCATGTGCACACAATAGCTGGTGGTAGAAAACCAACAATTAATTTCATTTTTGCTGGTTCTCCTCTTCTAGTTTTCTTATGTCCTGAATCACTGCAGGGAAGAAAAACCATGAGATTATATTTTCATTCCAAAAACAGGATGCATGCAGTTATAATGAATGCCTTCATGTGACTTAATGGATATGTACACTTCCCTTCAAAAATTTGGGGTTGGTAAAAAAAAATGTCCTCATGCACAGCAATACTGCAGTTACTTGATCAAATTACAATTTATTGCATATTGCAATAATATAGAAATATTTAATGTACAAATAAATGCAATTCATAATCCTCACTCTCATGTCGTTCCAAACCCGCAAGACCTTCGTTCATCATTGCAACACAAATTAAGATATTTTTGATGAAATGAGAGCATTCTGATCCTCCATACACAGCAATGCAACTACCGCATTCAAGGCCCAGAAACGTAGTAAGGGCGTTGTTAAAATAGTCCATGTGACATCAGCGGTTCATCTGTAATTTTTTGAAGCGACGAGCATACTTTGTGTGTGCAAAGAACAAAAATAACGACTTTATTCAACAACGTCTTCTCTTCTGCATCAGTTTTTGCAGCGCATTCAGGAGAGTATCACAACACAAGCATGTGGTATGTGTGTCACATGGACTATTTTAGCGATGTACGTACTACCTTTCTGGGCCTTGAACTTGTCAGTTGTGTTGCTGTCTACGCAGGGTCAGAAAGCTCTCGCATTTCATCAGAAATATCTTAATTTGTGTTCTGAAGATGAACAAAGGACTTGCAGGTTTAGAACGACATGAGGGTGAGTAATTAGCGCATTTCATTGGATGAACTATCCCTTTAAAGCTGAATTTCCAGCAGCCATTACTCCAGTGCTTAAATGTGGAAACATGATACATTTTTTAATAGAAAGTAACAAAAAAAACATTTAAAATCTAAATCTTTTGTAATATCAATGTCTTTGTCACTTTTGAGCCATTTAATGCATTCTTGTAAACTTAAAGTCTTACTGTCCTCAAACTTTTGAATGGTGGTGCCCATTTTTTCTCCATTTAAACCTGGCAATTTAAAATATTCTCAAACACAAAAATCTGCACGTTCCTTTTTTACTTACTACCTTTCCTTCATTTAACTTTTTTTTTTTTTTTTTTTTTTTTTTTTTTTTTCTTTTTTTTCTTTTTCTTTTTTTTCTAGTTACTAATCAAATAAGTCTGACACTGAGAAAGTGTTAGATTTCAGGTCAGAGTTCATGCAGCATGAGTGCTGCTGTAATTAAAAGGCCAAACCAAATACTAAAATGTTAAAAAATACATTAATCTTTCTTCTCAACTTTACTCCTTTATAATACACTTTGCAAATAAAAATGCAAAACATCATGCATTTCATTCGTAAGTCATATTTTAGGAATCAGGTCTCATACCATCATCGGACTGTGAGAACTTCTGAGCATTTCTCTGATGGTTTGTAGAGACGTCAGTGATGGTCATGGGAGGAAAATTTTAAATGGTGCATCCATGTGAAATTCTGTGTGATCTTGTCGCTGAGGCCGAGGTAATCCTTTCGCAAGTCCTCCATCTCCGCTAACAGCACCTCTCTCTCTCGCTCCAGCAGTCGAATGGCCTCTTTGAGCCGTGCTCCCTCCTTCGTGCTTGCCATCTTTTCTTTATGAATGCTCTCCAACTTCTCTGTCAAGACTTGCTTGTCCCTCTTGAGTTTACTGAGCATCTGCATCAAAGTCTCACACTCTCTTCTCAGACCATCGGACTGCTGCAGACAGGCTCTCTGCTGCTCCTGCAGCTGAAGTATCTCCACGCTCTGCTTGTTGTGAATCCGTTTCGACTCATATTTCACAGCCTCCACCTGTTGAAGTGCTTGGTCTCTTTCTGTTTTGCAGTTTTCCAACTCCGCGTTCAGTTTTTCCTGAAATTCCTTAACGCTCTTCTGATGGTCAGACTCTTTGGAGCGAGTCGACTGAATGAGCTCCTTGTTCTTCTCCTGAGCTTGCCGTAGATGTCCTCTGAGCTTTGCAGATTCACTTCTCGTGGCTGATATCTCCTCCTCAAGTCTCTGATGAATGCTGATGTTCTTCTTGTGTCCGGCGTCCATCATCTGCAGCGTCTCTCTACATAAAGCCAGCTCTCGGTCTGCTACATCTCTTTGCTCCTCCAGAAGTTTCTGCTTGGTTAGCAGCTCTCGAGACATCTGCTGGAGCTTCCTCAATGCTTTTTGACAGCTCTTTTTCTCAGTGAGCTCCACATCGAGTTGGTCTTTCATGGTGTTAGCGCGTGTTTTCAGGCGCTCGTATTTCTCCATCAGTGCTTTAAGCTGCTTCATAGACGTTTTGTTGTTACTTTTGGCTTCAGCGAGCTCCTCCTTCAAATCTTCAGAGGTTTGCTCAAACCTGGTGGTGATTTCGGTGTTTTTCTGTTCCTCACACTTCAGCCTTTCAGCAACAAGTTGGGTTTCCTTCTCTTTTTGCTTCGACGTCTCTTTCATATCTTTCAGTTCTTGTCGCTTGACCAACAACAAATGGACAAGATGCTGATTCTCCAAGTCCTTCTGTTGCAGTTGTTCCTTCACGACTTCAAAGAAGTCCAGATGTTTACTCTTCGAAGATGAACTTTTGTCAGCTCTGCTTCTTTCTCGGCCCTTTGATATTTCCTTCAAAACTGCTTTGGATGGGTTTGAGGCACATTCAACAGACCGTGTTGAATTAGACTTAATAAAGTCTCCAAAGGGCAGGTGTAAGGCTTTATGATCCATGTGGAAATCATATTTTGACACCATCGTAGCCTCTTCTTTTTTCAGCAGATCTGCTCCTGCTAGAATACTTTGCAGGGATTCAATTGCCTGCTCATTAAAATCTTGACTGACATTTTCATTTCTATTTCGCAGTAAACTCTGTCGCACTTTCAAGAACCTGTTTTCAAGCGTATCCACTGCAGCATGCTGGGATTTAGCAGGGAGTTCTTGTCCTTTCTTCCACAGACTAAACAGCAGCTCTTTGTCATTTGATTGCATTTCACTGCTGATGGCTTCTGGCTGACGGGTGCCCAACATATCAGGAACTGGTCTGTCACAGTCCTGCTGCCTGTCTTGAATGCTATCAAGCATACATCTTCTAGTCAGTTTAACGTCCAGGTCCATGCGAGTTGAGTTTGTTTGTACTGTAAGAAATCCAGGCAAGTCGTTTAGGCAATGGTGTTCGAGATTTACTTCAAATAAGCACTTCATAGATGTTGAAATGAGCCCTTACCTCACTAGCGTTACTCCCCAGCATCCAAACGGACAAGCCTACTGTGCCACTCAATCCCCATTGTTCACAACGGTTTAAAACGTCTGTCGCCATAGTAACAGAACCAATGCTGGCAACGCTAAGCGCTAGGGAAAAGACGTTATAAAAATGGTTTGGAACCGAACCGGTTCCGCTTGAATGACTGTAACGTTAGCCTCGCCAGAACAAAAGCAGCTATTATCTCACTGGTGAGGCTCAACTCAAACTGGGCCAGCAGTTTTGGTATGTCGCAAGACTGGGAAAAGGGTCTGGTGGTAAATTGAGGAAGTAACTCAATAAAAAAACATACATATAATATATAGAATATATGACATGTGGTTAGAATTTTGTAGTTGTATTAATCAATACATTTTTAGTAACACTTTACAATAAGGGAGAAGTATTTAATGCATTAGGAACCAACAATACTCGTATGGCATTTATTATTATTCTTTTTTAATTTATAATCGCTTGGACCCATTTCTGAATTCTTACTGTAGGTTTCTTTTTCAAACCCCTTCAGTTTTCCTTACCAACGTTCAGCTTGGCCGATATAAAAATGCACTAAAACTACCAAAAATTTCATATGCCTAAAATCAACCTTATGTTTCATGGTCCATTGATATTACAGTAAAAAATCGTTAAAAAACAGTAATGAATTAAAAGATTAACACCTGTGTAGGTGTTCAGCTAAATCTGATAGCATTTCAGTTTTAGATTTGTAATAGATTTCAGTATTACAGTACAGTATTACTGTACAGTATTACAGTACAGTATTACAGTACAGTATTACAGTACAGTATTACAGTATTACTGTAGAAATGCAGCATAGCAAATTGGCCTGCAGGTACACTGAGTTTTGGTGGTGGTTGTTTCTGTTGTAGAAAAAATAATCTAGGTTAATAGTTAAATACACTACCGTTTATTCCAAATTCATGTTTAAAAAAAGTCAAATTCGAATTTGAACTTGAATACAAAAATAAACATTGTTAACATATGGAAGCTTACTGTAAAGTGTTTATATAAAGCACATAAGCAGTTGCTTCCTAAATAATCCTGAAGGAACCAGAAACGCACATTTTTAAATAGTTTAATTGTTTAAAAAATAAATTACATGGCATAACCTTAAAAGACTGACAAATCAAGTCTTCTCGCGAGCACTCCCTTGTGTCAGAAGACTGCGCACAATGAAAGGTGCCCTGAAGTACAACAAAAGGCAAATACAGCGTCACATTCATACTCATCTCAAAACATTGTAAATTAAATCCTCTTGTGATCTACAGCTGATATTTGTACACTCATTTACATGCATGAGGCTATGATAGTCAAAAACAACACTGTACAGAAAGAGGCCCAATAGAGGGGTGTCTTGGATGGATTTACAGCTTCAGCATTCCTTAAAGGCTCTAAAAATACCTCGCAAGAAATCCAGCAAAATGCTATAATGTTTTCACACAACTGAGTGTGTGCTAGAAGGCGAAATGGAAAATGCTACGGATCATCCACTGAGAGCAGTAATTCAACCGTTAAGCACATAAGGGATTAAACATCTACGGTTTAAAATTCACTTTCAGATTGTAAAACATTTGTAGTGCTTCCCTGAATAATCCCTCAAACCAAGAGAAATCCAAAGCTGCATGTATACCTGATGATTAAACCTGAATTTATGAGCATTTGTACTGATGTCCGTTGCTGTTACAGTGTCAGTCAGCATGTCGGTGTGTATACTGGTCAGGGTAAAGTATGCTGTAAACTTTGGTTAGAGTCTACATGACCAAACATCACAGAAGCTACAAAACATAAAAGCAGTGATTGTTGAAACACGGGGCAGATAAGGCACAGCAAACTGTCAGTTGGTCTTCAACTTTGTAGCTTGTGTCACCTGATTTGTTAGTGTGGCTCTTATAGAGTTCACAACAGTCTGTCGGACATTTTCTTCCATGTATTGCTCGGTTAGTGGCTTCAGCACCTAGAATCAACAAAAAGGGGAAAAACATCAAAAACTTTAATGGTGCTTGAACAGTTTCTAGCCTGTTCTAGCCTGTCCCGGGTGGCTGTTTACAGGTCACAGGAGTCAAATCCCTAGATATGGCTTTCTCATAAATGGACTGGAACTTTTTACACCTCTTTTAACCTTCATCAAAGCCTGGTTGATTGAAGTAACTCAAAGTTTTGTATGTCCATGTCTTTTCCAGTCATTTGCTGGATTTTTTTATTAATAGTTTTAAAACTGCACTCACAAACAGCAGTGTCTAACAGATGAAATAATAGCTGAACGTGTATTTTTAGTACATAAAAAATGCCCAATGCCTTGATTTTATTAAGTCATGAGATTTTATTAACTTCAATTTTTTTTCCAAATCTGGGACAAATAAATTCCTTGATATTTCCAGTTCCTCCATGAGAATGAGAACCCTGCACTTAAGGTCAAGCTTCTGCTCAAATCCTTAAAGGGATAGTTCACCCAAAAGTTTAAATTCTGTCATCATTTACTGACCCTCATGATGTTCCAAACCCGTAAGACAATAATTCATCTTTAAAACACAAATGAAGATATTTTAAATGAAACCTGAGTTGTCAGTCCCTCCTAGTCTACTAATCCACCAAAACTTTGACACTTCTAAAATGTTATGACAAAATCATAAAAGAATAGAGTGGTTTAATCAAAGTTTTCTAAAGCGACACGATTGCTGTATTTGAAAATTATATTTTCATCATTTAACGCATGTTGTGACTTGACTTAAACAGCTTGATTTACAATGTCTTAATGAACTGTTTGAAGCATCAAAGTTTTGGTAATATGCACTTTCGATTAGGACCGTGGTGATAATCGCGATTAGTTGGATCGATCTGAGATTTCTGAAGACGTCGCGGTTCTCTCTAGACTGAATTCAGAATTTTACTGTTAACAGCAGATTGCACTCTAATCTAGATTTTAACGAGTCATGTACTTGCATCTCGGCTCAGAATGCTTTTATGACACGAGATTAATGTGTAAACAGCCCACTGTGAACACCATTGTAAATCGTTTCAGCCTTTATGATTATATTAGGTTCAAGTTTGTGTAAGGAATTGGAAGCCAGCAGTGGCATCTGCTGTTAAAAACTGAGCTCAGAATCAATATGAGAGAATCACGATGCATTCGCGAAAAAATTTATAAAAATAAAACTCAAAATAATTTCTCGATTCGCAATTCATCAATTTACTTTCCCAGCCATGCTTCCAATGGCAGCGACAGAAATTTTTTTTATTTTTTTTTTCAAGGTTTTTTCATTAAACATCATTCGGTCTAGTGCTAGGAAGCTTTCGAACAGTTGAACCAAATGCTTCACAAAATGATTAACTGTTTCGAAGCACTCGAAACGCCACACGCTTGCAACACCTGCTGGTCAAAGTGTGTAACTGCAACTAAAACCCAGGCTAAAACATGCATAAAAACAGCCAAATTGCAAATGTTTTATTGAAAGTGTAATACATTAAATGCAATACAAATAATAAAATACAATTAAACATGAAAGTGTCTGTATGATGTGGTTTTTCAAATATTTTATATTAATTTGCAGGGCTTACGTTGTTTGTTTTATGGAGAGATTGTAAACAGAGGCCCGTAAGACACTATTAACTACCACTCATCCTTTTAATTACACAAATGTCTCGTTAAAAATGTCAACAAATTGACGAAACTGATCTGAGATCAGGTAAAAACCATGGCTCGCCGCTGGTGGGCGATCACAATGAACTCGCATGATTCACGGGTTTATAGAGATCGCCCCCCAACGGCGAACCATTGACATTTTGAAATGTTTCGAAACAGTTATGACGTAATGAAGCCTTGTTTACTGAAATCATGTGACTTTGGCAGTTTGATACGTGCTCCGAACCACTGTTTCGAAAACAACTGATTCACAAAATTTTCAAAGCTTCATGAAGCAGTACTTTGAAAGCGCCCATCACTAGTTCGTCATTCTATTCGAAGTCTTATGGGTTTGAAATGACATGAGGGTAAATGAGTAAATAACACTTTTCTTTTGTGGGTGGACTATCCCTTTAACCCCAAATAAGAGCAATAGTAATGCAAAAAGTGAATCAAGAAACAAATCTCTACATACTATTATAGTCTAATAGCAAGACTAATGCAGTCTTAAGTTAAGCACCTCAGTTGAGAATAATGTTCAATGTGTGTGAATTCAATATAAATTAAACTAAATCTTGACACTCCCATTAGGACACAGGAAGAAAACCTGGCATTAGAATCAAGATTGGTTCTAAATTGCACAGGTCCTGGGACAATTTTTTTTTGGGTGGGCCCTTTCTTGTCCGGACTCCATGAGTAAGTTATACTACAGAGGAGTTTCATGGGCCCCCATTGTCTCAGGGCCCAGGACAATGCTGCCCTCTTTACAACTGCTATCAATGGGGAGTCAAATTACTTCCTCAGCTTTAGAAAAGTGGGTTATGACCGGACTAGAAGTGAAAGGTTTATAGGATGGGATGAACACAAATGTCAACAGGAAAGCAACTGAAACAACAATATTGTAGAATAGCCCCAGCCATCCAGGAAGCATAACTCACCTGTTCCCATAGGGCCTCTGCTATGAGGTCTATCGCCACACCCACTTCTCGATACTCTCCCGAGTATCTGACATACGCCCAGGCAAACAACGACAGCAGCGACACCCCCATCACCAGACTGGCCAGAGCCGCGATCACTGATAGCCCAATGAAACCTGCTACTGTGGAGACCATATAGGTAACAAACATGACGGCAAACAGGGTGGCCGGAGTTCTGGCTGCATAGAAAATGTTCTTGCTTTCATTGTGTTTCACGAAATTCGTGTACACTTCATCCAGCTCAGTCTCTAACTGCTGCAGGTAGCGCTGACTGAACTCCACGCCGCCCATTTTCTTCACCGCGCAAAACTGTTGCAAGGAGGTTTTCTTAAACTCTTCGTGATAGCGCTGAAGGTCAACAGGGGCGATGTATGGTTTGTCACCTCCACATACCTGTGACATACACACAACAAAAATATAAGCTCAAAATAATTTCCTAATCACCAGACGCATGTATTCTAGAAATGATTAAAGCATAACAGGCATTTTGAGTCATCTAGGCCAAACCTACTATTTTAGTGCAATGGCCTCAAGTTATTTTCAGTTATATAGGCTAGCTCATCTCACGTCACGCTCCTGCTATATTTACTGAGAACTGAGGTCCCTCTCCATCCATGATCCATTTAAAAAATAAAGAACCTTGATATGCAGGATGCATTTTACTCGCACCACTTGCAATTTGTCTACATGCATGTTTCTGTCAAACAGATGCAAAATTAGCAGCTCAAAGTAACTCTACCTGCTCCATGGTTCTGTTATAAGTGTCTTTTGCTCCAGCGACAGCTGTCAGGTTGTTCGCTTCAGCAGTTGCCTGAGTAAAAGAGGCACAGTGGGCATTTAACACTTTCATATAGACTACAGTGCAAAAGTTTGGGTTCAGTAAGCTTTTTTAAGCCATTTATACTTCAAATTAATCAAAAGTGACAGTAAAGACATGTATAATGTTACTAAAAAAAATTAAAATCTGCTATTTTGAACCTTCTATTCAAAAGTATAATGAAAAATTATCAGTTTCCAAACATTAGCTGCACAACTGTTTTCACCACTGATAATAAAAAATTTTTCTTGAGCAGCAAATATTAAAATGATTTCTGAAGGATCATGTGACAGAAGTCTGGAGTAAGGATGCTGAATTTAGCTTTGCCAAAGGAATAAAATACATTCAAATAGAAAACATTTTATTATAGTTATTTAAAATTATTTTAAATGTTTCATAATATTACCATTTTTGACATTAAAGATTGAGGGCAACACACCTGCAACATGGATTTAGGATGTGGAAGCTCCTCCCCTTGATAGATTTTAATATATGCCTACAAACAGGGGGGGAAACAACATTTGAATGTTCATAAGCATTAAAGGGGTGGTTGACTGTTTTTTTTTCTAGGCTTGATTGTGTTTATGAGGTGCAGTCTAACATGTGTTAATGCTTATTTAAAAAAAAAAAAAAAAAAACGCATTATTTTTCACATAATTTACTTTTATTCCACACCTCTCTGTCCCTTCTCCTATTAACGCGCTGATCATTTCCTGCTTTTATGAAGCCCCTCCCTCAGAAATAGGCGATGGGCTCTAATTGGTTAGCTAGCCCAGTGTGTTGTGATTGGCTAAACCGCCTCTGGTGCACGTCTAATCGTCCCGCCCCTCTCCTCAGCGGCTGTACTCGGGTTGTATTGTAAGCAATGTCGTCGTCTTTATTGCTTATCAATTTGAGCTCGATTGAGACCCAGAGAATATTATTGAAGAGGATCGCGCAGAACCTGTGCAAGCATGGATTTTAATGGTAGGCCTATGTTTTTTGTTTGTTGTTGTCTCATACTTTTAGATATGCTGTTATTTGTAAATGCTACTGCTTCTATTAGCTTTTAATATACAGTTTATACAGGGCGACACGAGGAACAGTATTGAGAGCCGCTGCTTTAAAACATTGATTTTGAAACTTGTGAATCCATTAGAATCGTTAGAAGACAGAATCGCGATTCATAAATGAATAGATCTTTAGGTGCACCCCTAGTTTTCTCTTCCTCTTCTCTAAAGCAGTGCAGCATGGCCTCGCCCCCTTTGCTGCCTTTTCCCAAGGGCGGGGTTTATCTGGGTTTGTGATGTCACGAATCCGGGAAGTAGTTCGCTGTAGTCCCTACGAGCCGTTTTTGTAGGCATTAAACGGCCATAAATTTAAAAGACGATATATATCCGTTTGCACTGAACTTTTGCAGATATTGTTTATGCTTAAACTGCAAAATTACACACCAACGTTAAAAAAAGTGAAATCGCAGTCAACCACCCCTTTAAATGTTCTGGAAATACAATCTGATTGGATGAAACATGTTCAATGGTGATACTTTAAAAAGCACACCAGTGATCTCACAACTCAATTCTACATTAATGTTGCTTGACAACTGTAAACAGACTATTGCCAGGCTATATTTCTTGACATAATAATTGTTTAGTGTGATTAATAATTGACTTGATGAAAAAAGAAGTTTATTGCTCTAGTAGCAATAAAGACTTGCATCATTTGCTGCACTAAATCTACAGGAACACTTGAATAGAGCCTCTTCAGTTTCAATCCTGACAATTAACACCTGATCTGATTTGTGTTTACAGCTGTCATTGCAGCTCAACTAATCAAATCTGACCTTGAAATACTCCAGCAGGTCTCTGCACGTGACTTTAGCTCCACCGATCTCTTTCTCTACAAGGTTCTCTGGTGCCAGCAGTAAAGGCACTAGATTCTGCAGCTGCTTCTTGAACTCATCATTAATGTCTGCAAAAGAAAAAGAATGTCATGATGGGCCTACAGTTTAAACGTGCATGTGCATGTCTGTGTCTGAGAGAAAAACTGTACCGACCTCTCAGTCTGCCATCAAAGTGAGGGTTGGTGGCCACCTTCAGACCTGGATGTGGCAGCAGAAAGCAGCCTAAGCTGGAGAAACAGCTGTGAATATGTTTCCTAACGTTCTGCAGCTCTTCATGTTGATTCTGCTTCACCTATACAGAACAAATAATACACAACTCACACTCCGTTCAACATGCCGAAGCAGTCTTTATCTGTTCTGTGCTTCATCTCACCTGTAGTCTCCGTTCCAAAAAGCGATTCCCTCCTTTGAGCCCATAGTCATGCTCGTATGGGTAACACCAGTCTCTGATCAGAAACAATAGTTTCTAGAAGACAGTAAAGAAGAAAAGTGAAGGTATTCCCACAAATTAAAAAAAAACAAAAGACATGCATAAAGTCTTCAAACAAAATGCCTAAATGAGCTCTTTTACTGAAAATTATGTGTGACAATTGCTCAGATGCCCAGTTTATTCAGGTAACAGCTCATTCATTTTTAATAGAGAATAAAGAAAGCCATCCCTCAGTATCAACAGTATTTCATAGTTTTGGTATGAAAAATGTATTGCATCATCACATCAAACTTTACACAAACTATTTTTTGAAAAATGTTTCTCAAGACCACCCAGGCTGCAATTATGTGATCAAAAAACAGTAAAACAGTTTGTTTCAAACAAAAACATGTTTTCCATTTCTATTTACTAATAACAAGTCATTTATTCCTGTGATGCAAAGCTGAATTTTCAGCATCATTACTCCAGTCTTCAGAGTCACATGATCCTTCAGAAATCATTCTAATATGCTGATTTGCTGCTCAAGAAACATTTCTTATTATTATAAGTTGCAACATAATTTTGATGCTTAATATTTTTGTGCAAAAGGTGATCTTTGGTGAAACATTCAGAAGAACATAATTTATTGGAAATCTTCTGTAATTTTATAAAAATGTATTCAATGTCCCTTTTGATCAATTTAACGTGTCCTTGCTGAATAACTTCCTTCAAAAATTTATATAATAAAAATGCATAAAACAAAATTAATCTGACCACAAACTTTTGAGCAACAGTCAGTATTAAAAGTCAGTATCCGGCCCCCTTTCTAGTAATATAAAACACAACACAAATACTTCACATACAACCCACCAAAACAAACAATCTGGTTTAAAAAATAAAAAAATAAAAAATAGTTGGCTGTAAAGTTGCCTCAATATTTTTAATATCTGGGATATGCGTGTCAATTTTTGCCCTAAGCACAGGTTGATTTGTGGCCATGTTGTGTACTCAGTATGAAAATGATCAGCTTTTCTACCTGAAATGGTTTCTCATATATCTCCTCCATTGCAAGTCGACCATATTCTGTGAACAGCTATAAAACACACATGAGGTTACTATCCCAAACACACTATTAACAACAACTAACAGTGTACACCAACAAAGAAAGCTGCTACCTGGAGATGCTGCAAATCATCTTCTTGGATATTCTGAGAAAGATTATAAACCTAAAACAAACAAGATTGCTAGGTCGCTTAATATGCTAAAATGATTATTTAAAGTCCTGAGCATCACTAATGTGCTTCAACACACCTGCACAGAGCTGGTCATGGTGCTCAGAGCAAAAACTGTGGCACAGTCTTTGATGGTGGACTGACTGTCAAAGGCTCCCTGAGTGTCCACCAGCAGAACAGCCACCTTCAGATACACAGAGATGAGTCTTATCACACAGTCAACATATCTTTACAGTGAGATAATACACATCTTCAAGTAAACGCCCATCCACCTTAGTTCCGTCTTCCTTTTCCACAACAAACACCTCACTCCAGGCCTGGATTCCCGTGGTCTCTCTCTCACAGCCTCCCCTCCAGGAGAAACCAGTCAGTGGCTCATCGTCTCCTCCCAACCATGACTCAGGTGACTACAAAGACACAGAGACAAAAGACATTGTTCATGTGAAGGTTCTGAAATGTACACATCCATGTGACCTAGCTGGTTTTATACATGCAGGACGCTGCCCGCAAGTTAAGACATGTCAGTGATAGGAGTCATCAGGAACGAGAATTCAGATAGACTTATTTTTAACAGATATGTGAGAGTTCTCATGCCTCACATATTTAAACACATATGGGTGGTTGACGTGTAATTTTACTGTCCTCACAAAAAAAAAAAAGTCGATTCTGTAATACTAATGTTCTTGTTTTATTGTGAAAATAGTTTATTAGTCATTGTCAATCAACCATTAGATTTTGCACTTAAACACATCAAATATTCTCATTGTGAAATACAGAAACTAATTAAAATGTGGATTGAAATTCTAATTCTATATTCTAATACAAACTTCATTAATGACTGAATAATCAATTTACATATCTAAAAAATATATATATATTGACCCATTCCTTTCTGTCCTCAATTTCTATTTCTCAAATCAATTTCATGGTCATGAGCAAGTGCCTGCCTTTATTCTTTCCGTTTTGAAGATATTTTAATATTAATTTGTCTGTATAATGAGTGTGTTGTAGATCTGTGTTTTTATTTTTATTGGTTTTCTTTTCCTCCCCCCCCCTTCTTTCACCCCCCTGGTTTTTCCTCTTTCCCCTCCTCCTACACTTCCACTTTTTTCAGCTCTAAGGTGTGAAAGACCAGTGCTGAAACAGGGGGTTTCATGATAAAACATATATTTCTTTCCTTTACAAATATACACATTTTATTTTAAAAACTTAAATTGTTCATTTATTAACTACTCATAACGTGATCAGTAGAAGGGGATTCGTTCTAACCTGATTATGCATGTAACTGAGCATGAAGTCCAGCAGGAAGGACTTCCCCTTGCGAAAGGCACCGGCCACAGACACCACAACCACATTGAGATCCTTCAAATGTTCCTGCATCAGGATTTTTTCCAACGCAGTGGCATCCAACTCAAACTTATGATCATCCTCATTCGCAATCACAATTTGGATGGGGCGAGCCCCCTCAGGAACTGGGTCCTCCTCCGGCTCAAGCTCTTCTGCTACAGCACACGGTGCCACTCCATTATATCAATCAAGCCTGAACTCCTCCGTGGTCTCAACGGCCGTCAACGGGGCGCACAATGGAACCTTTCCACACCGGCCTATCTGAAGGGGGAAAACAGGGTAAATTTGAAGGTCATTACTGCAACTATTACAAACATTGATAACTGCAATAAAGCTACAATAAAATAAAATATAAATATTAGATGGAAAAACTTCAACTTTCACATTTCATTTTCTAATTAGTTTAAGTTGAAGCATGCGCATATATATATATATATCTATAATAATATGTGTTTGTGTTCTAATAATTTTTTGAAAATATAAAAAAGCTAATTCAAAATATTATTAAAAATTGTAAATAATACTAAAATAACACTGGTAATTTGTACATTTGAATAATTTTTTACATTTAAAAACAATCTTGTGGCAGCTTCAACCTTACATTCATCACCGTTTAAAAAGTCAAACATAATTGTCACAATGTCCTCTTTTGCTGTGCAATACTGGCCAAATAAGCATGGATGAGAAAAATCCACATATTGAGACCAAGTTCTTGTTGGTCAGACAAGCTTTTCAGCACTTCACTAGCAGCTCATTACTGCGGTCACTTTCTATTCCAGGAGTGTGGGTCTCCGTTTTAACCCCATGCACTTTATCCATGAGCTGCGATAAGCCTAGATCCCTTCGGCCACAGGGCTAAATTTGGTCATTTTTGTCCTCTGGTTAAGACACATGTAACACAAAACAAACACCCTCTATCCCCTTCGCTCTGGTCTCTTCAGGCTCACGGCCAGTCGAGCAGAGCCGCTGGCACAGAGTCAAGCAGTGTCAGTGTGAGCAAACACACACCAAGGACACACTGGAGAGGGGACAGTCCATTCAAAACTGCTTCAAGTACAGGCCAATACAGATTTGTGCCACACTCATACGGCCCAGACCGAATAATTGGCGAATACTCAGTTTAAATATAAATTATAAATGGGCCAAAGTGGTTCTGATGACCAAAAATATATAAAAAATCCCTACATGAACAAACAATAGTAAACATGAAAACATTACTGAAGTCTTCCAGGTTTTAAATGTTTTTATCCAGACGTCCAATATTAATAATTAATGAAGATCACTGGATATGATGAAGACAGCATTTCACAGCTATGCATCAGCAGTGTTTAGTAATCTGCATAATTATTAGTCTCATGTATATAAGTGGTAGGTACATTTAGACAGAACATTTTTAAAGAAAAAAAAATAAGAATTGAGGCAAATCAATATATTATGAATAATTCACTGACATTGTGTGAATAATATGTAATCCATAAAAAGTAACTGTAATCTGATTATGAGCATTTTAATATGTAATCTATTCAAAAGTGCTTCATTTTTGGAATCGGATTATGCAATCCAGATTATGATTTATATTACACTTAATACTTGATATAATATTAAAAAGTTGCATGACTACACAATGATATACAACTCACGAGAGTTTGTGCGATGTTGTTAAACTCAACAAAGAGTGAAATATAGAAAGAAGAGCCAACTAAAAATACTATATTATTAAATTATAGTTTATAGTAAACTATAATTTTAAATTAACTTCTTCCTTATGTCAGGACATAAAATGATATAGGACAGCATGCCTGCATTTGTTAGTTAATGCACTGGCTAACATGAGAAACATATTTATTCATCTTTTAATTTGAGTTTTTAAAAAAATACAGTTGTTATTCACAGTTATTCACAGCACTAATGTTAACAAATGCAAAAAAAAAAAATGATTTGAAAAAATGTAACACTAAATGTTTGAATGAAATTTAACTATGAATAATAAATACAACTATGAATAATAAATACTGTAGAAGTAGTATTGTTCATAGTAAGTTTGTACTTATTGTATTAAAATAATATTGACATGCGCGTGGTGCCGAAAAGAAATCATTGAATAAAGTCGTTCTTTTTGTTTTCTTTGCGCACAAAAAGTATTCTCGCAGCTTCGTAAAATTACGGTTGAACCACGGATGTCACATGGACTATTTTAACGATGTCCTTGCTACGTTTCTGGACCTTGATCGTGGTAGTTGCCTTGCGGTCTATGGAGGGGCAGAAGCTCTCAGAGTTCATCAAAAGTCTCTTAATTTGTGTTCCGAAGATCACGAAGTTCTTACGGGTTGAAATGACACGAGGGTAGTAATTATGACAGAATTTTTTCCTTTTGTTTTTTTTGGGGGTGAAACTACCCTTGAAGGTGCTCCGACTTAAACTACATAACACTAATCATATTGTTTACCAAAACTCTTAAATAATTCCAATGGTGGAAATGTTGTTCATTTTATATTATATATATATTAAATAACTAGCCTGTAAATATTTTAAAATATCTACGGATGTATGTGTATTTAAATATACACAGAACACACATTATGCAAACAAAAACTTCTATTTTGGATGTGATTAATCGTTTGACAGCACTAATACACACACACACACACGACATACAAATCAGACACTAACATCTAATTGACAGCACTAATACACACACACACACACGACATACAAATCAGACACTAACATCTAACAATAACCACCTGCTTAAATCTTATCAGCTCATAAACTGACTGATATAATTGCAGAGATAAATGATCATTTAATATAATCGCCCTGCGCACTTCAACATCACCACATGTTGATTTACTGGACAGATCAGCCTAGCCCCAAGTAAATTTACATGGCAAATTACTCTGGTAAGCTCTGAGACTAAACACACAGGCGTACAGGACATCCACCACACTAAAGCTTAAGAGAGCATACACGAAGCACAACGCGTTTGAGGTGAATGTAGAAACCAAAGTTGCATTAGTTTCCAGTGGCGCGCGAGATCTGTAAAGACCTGACTGCGCGCGAACTCGCCAATCACAAAGCAGCTGGCGAATTCAGTGAAATACTGAGATTGGGCTATTTCATATAACTTACCAAAACATTTCCACTACTATAATACTGGAGTTTACTGCATAACGCACACTGAACGCCCATGACAAAGCAAGAAAATAAGAAAGCCTGGCTCCGAAGTTTGCAAGGTTGCAAATTAAGCCATCTAATAATAGCAAGCATAAATATAACTTAAGAACTCGCCGAGAACACTGCCGTTCACCAATAAACATGAGCTGAGAGCGTGTATATCACGCATAAACCCGTTATGGTGTCAATGACAGGTACCTCAGCTCTCTGAAGCGCGTCTCACGAGGCTTTTAACGCCAGCGACGCAAGTCAACAAGCGCTCAGTGTCTGCCAAACTCCCCGTTTCAGCTCTCACTGAACGAGAAGACCCGCTTTCTGGCGTGCACCGATTCACAGCTGCTCGAGTTTGACCGTGACCAGATATAACACGAGCTCGAGTCCCGGTTTTAACTTTTAACCGGTCGTTAACACACAGACGAACGCAAAATAACAAGCAGGCACCCGAAACCCAGCATGAGTTAGTGAAATACGGCTTTCCGATCATACACGATATGAACTGAGGCTGTCACCTTCAGCAAAGTGGTGGCATTTACGGTTCGTCGCTGAGAAGTGCCGACTCCTCGGTCCGCTGTCCTCCGCCCCACATATCGCTTCTGCTGCCGTCCGACTGACAGCGTCCGCAGTGTCCTCATCTCTGTCATACAAACGCTAAACTCAACGCAGTCAGGTCGCCACGTTAGTCCCTTTTTCAGCCTAGTTTCTGCTAAGACGTCGTGTGAACTGTTCATCGAGCTTTTTTAAACACACCTCCAGACGCCACCTTTTGGAGCCTCGATTCCTACATTTCGATTCTTAGCTTTGTTATAGCTATTTGGCCCCACCTTGAGCGAGTTTGTACCAGTAAGGTGCATCTTCTGAAGATGCCTAACATCGGCTCGACCTTCGCACACGAGACGACGCTCTTAAATGATATAGACCACAAACGGAACTGGGAAACCAGACGCGAGCCCCCGAGAGGAGCAGAGACACCCTTTGTGCACTCAATTCGCGGAATAAGTCACACCGAGACTGACAGCTCCTACTTGCAATTTGGTAGGCCAACAGACGACCTATACCGTACCAAGACAGACGAGGAGAAATCGAGAGAGAGGTGTTTGAGCTAAGAGAGGATAGAGCGTCCTCGTCTCCGTATGAGAGTAATAAGCGAGCCGACGGACCTGCGCTTGATTTCAATCGCTGCCGTCGGTGCTTTGATGGCAAACAACACGACCACGTGTGCACAGCGCCGCTTCTTCAAGTCGAAACACCGTTATGATACACCATTAGTTACGTGCTTGTACCTGTGATGCGATCAGTTAGATTGATCTAGACCACTGGAAAAAAAGGTAGTAATTTTCCAGGACTTTATCCATTGTCCGTTGTAACCCTGTAACCCAAAAACACAAAAATACAATGCGGGATTTAAAATGTAGGTAAAAAAAAAACTGTGAAAAATCAATATGGAAAATTCCTTCATATTAACAGACTATTTTTACAGGCTTTTCTTAGAGTGTAGCATACTAACAAACTACTAATACACTGCTGTTAAACTCAAATTAATTGGTGCGAGAAGTGCTAGAGATCAATACCGAAAAAAACTAACAGTTGTAGCAAGATAGAGTGTTCCAAACGGCAAAAATGTAAAATGGATGTAATTTAACTTATTACTATTTTAATATTATATGACATTATATTATTTTACGAACAAATCGAAATTAACATATATAAATAATATTTTTTGCTGAGATTTGATGCAGTGACACAATTTTGCGTCGTGAAGACATCATCGCACAATGGCATCACAACAAATCGACCTTGCTTTAGCAGCTTCCCCTGAAAATGAGCTGGCAACACTGAACGCAGTCATTCAGAGAAGTTTGGGAAACAAAGACGGCTTTATCAATGTGGATGACAAAACAAAAAAGAGCTCTTACAAGAAAATATGACATATAAACAAAAAAGTAGGCCTATAAGATGGAATATTCTGCACTTTTTTAATGTCACTCATCAAAAAAGTCAGTTTGTGGCACTGATCGTGTGAAAGTCCAAGCCACTCAGCAATATGTAATACAGTCTAGTCATTACTAGAGTCTGATTATAAATGTTATGCATAAGCCTAAACAGCAGCAACTGTGCCTACTACAATAGAAAAGCTGCTGAAAAAGCCTTAACTAATTGTTGACCAAATTTGTGTTTTTAAAAGGCGAATACCAATATTTAGAAGTAAGCTAACTTAATTCAGATGGTCAGATTTCTTCCAGTGAAGAACAGAATGCTCTTTGGATCTCTTTGGAGAAAATTGTCTTAATGTTTTACACAAATTTGTGGTTCAAAAAAAAAAAAAACATTATAGTGATCTCAGATTTATGCCATAATGCAATTCCCCCCCGGAGAAACTACAGGAAACAAAAGAAGTGTGAAGATTTAAAGGAGCAACTCTCAGAGGCACAGCATATCTAGGACTGGTCTATTTTTAGACGGACACATTTAAAATCCATCTGCATATGTTGCCCGTTTTATAACTCTCCAGGTCAGAATGCCACAAAATAATTCAAGAGGAAATGAACTAACAAAGCTGTCAGCAAATGACACTGTGGTACAGATTAAATTAATAAAATAGTAATTGTATTGCAATAATTAGTGATCATTAAAAAAATGTCATTATTGTATTGTAGTTATTATAGTTTATTATAATTAGTATTCCAGATCAATAGCTTTTATTATTAGATCTTCAGTCTTAAGTCTTATTGGTCCTCTTCAAATCCCACAAAGATTGCTTTATTTTGTACTATTACTGTTGCGATCTAGACAAGTACTAGGCCTACAAGACAAGAGATACGTTATAGTGGAATTCATTTTTCGGGGGAAAATTTTTGTTTTGCAATGTCTGTTTTTAATATTGTTTTTGTTCATGTGCAATGAGATAACTTGTATCAAAGATTTAAGTAATTTATTTAGTTGAATGTATTTTAACATCGATGTTTAACAATGCATTTAAAAATGCATATTACAAACCGGGGCCATCCTTAGGGGGGTGCAAATGGTGCGGTGGCACCGGGCCCCACGGCGAACGGACCGAGGGGGGCCCCGCTCCCCGCGTCAGCTAAGGACGGCCCTGTTACAAACTCAGAGCAGCAGCACCAATGGCCAAACATTTCTACATTTATAAATGCGCAGTACTGCCCCAATCCAGATGGTGGCAGTATGACACCAACAAACTCGATTAACTTGCTCAAAATCCGACAGAAGGGGAGGGACTCCGACACAGTGGGCGGTACTTTGTAGTTTATTAACTCAAAGTGTAGTCGTTTGTGCTGTCGCGCAGTAAGTCTGGCTTCAGTGCTGGAGCAGTAAAGGCTGTCTTGGGAATGACGGAGGTGTGTAAAGAGGAGCGGGGCCCGGCGGAGAGATGGAGCCTGCGCTCCGGCGCTGTGAGTGTGGAGATCCTCTCTCTGGGCTGCGGGATCCAGTCCATCAGGACACCGGATCACAGCGGCCAAACTGCGGATATAGTGTTAGGATACCAGGATGTAGAAGGCAAGTGTCAGTCCATGGGAAATCAGAGTTGGAAAGAGTTGCATTGTTGTGAATGGCAGGTGTTTGTGACTGCTATGTTGATTAGAGACACCTGGAATGATTTCTTGACCCTCTTTAACCCTCTGGCCCTCTTCGTTTAGGAGTCGCACTTGCCTCCTTCGCAGTCAAAAGTGAACGAAGCCTTGAAATGTAGCTTCTTATTTTTCTTCAGGAAAATCAATGTAATATATTTTTGTTCAAAAATATTTTTTGCTTAGGCTATTCTTTATGATTTTGAGGGAATTTTATGATACCATGCAATATTTATACAATTTTAATGAGCTATTGTCTCCATTAGAATTCATATATTTTCTTTTTTTATTCACTATTTTTTTAATAAATGCAATATTTCACATTAAAATCGACTGAAGGCATTTCAAATCCATTTTTTGAAGTGTGAATTGGGCCATCTGGAGGCATTAAAAAATAAAAACTTGTGTAATGTGGCGTGACCTCTTGTAATAGCACCCTATATAGATATGTACAGAGGCTTTTGGATTCCCGTAGTTTTTTTTAGACATAATTTCTTTATTTTTTTAGGTTTTGCATTTAGATATATATCTAGACATTTCTAAAAGATTACTTTTTTTCAAGGTTTAGATATCTAACCAAAAATAAGTATAATGTTTTACGTTATGATTACAGTCTAACATTAAAATCTTGTTAGAAAGGGAACACATAGAAAGCATTTGTTACTCCGTATTTTGATCATTAAAAAACCTAACAAAATAACAAATGGATAGTGATAATTCAAAACGCTTTATACACACATTTTGTAATTAATTGATATTTTATTCAATGTAATTCAATAAATGTTAATCAAACTAAAGAACAGAAATGAGTTTTTTTCGTATTTCCCATTCATTTCTTATGACTGCGAAGAAGTCAAGTGTGACAATTTTTTTTTGACCCTTTAACATAAAAATTTGTAATAAATCAATGCCTTAAAAAAATGAACAAACTGAGTTTAAGTGTATTTGTATTCTTTCATTCATAGTCTAAAACATTTTCTTTGCACATTTTAATCAAGGTGTTTGCTCTAAAAAGAAAGTCCAGGTCACTCGGCAATACGTAATGCAGTATAGTCATCAGAATCTGATTATAAATGTTATACATCATATATTAAACGGCACTTAATTGCTGAAGCAACTGTGCCAACTACAATAGAAATGCTGCTGGAAAAGAAGTCCTAACTAATCGTTGATCAATTTGTGTTTTTAAAAGACTAATACCAATATTTAGAAAGCAGGAGAGCTGATGTCCTTTATGAAATAATACTATTAACTAAAGCAAAAAAAAAAGACATGCCGAAATGCATACAAATTGAGGGAACTGACTGAACGATTGCATAACATTTACTTGCTTCACAAACCTCTCTCACGACAGATGCACGTTTAAAGACGTGTTTAAATAAACACAAGTGGTTCTCAAACAGATGACTTAAAAAGATTGAAAATAAGACAAGGTTTAAAATGAGCTAAACCTTTAAAAATCAAATACTTCTAATTCACCCCCTCCACAACAAGGATGTGGAAACCTGTTTCTAAAGGTGTGATTTCTAGACCTGGAAAAGTCATTTAAATGAATAAAATTTTAAAACACCTTAGACACTTTTATAAAGAATGTACATTTTGCTTGCCAAGCTCTAAAATATTCCATCAGGTAGAAATTGACTAAAAATATTAATAAAATTCCTTCTCCAGTAATTCATGAACAACTGGACAAGTCATGCCGATTCACTGGTTAAAAATAGTGGGAACCCTAACGAATATTCAGCACTTTAAACTTTTGGAATCTGGAAGCCTTTGAATATGGTTGCAGTCAAAGGTTGAGAGCCACTGCTGTATCTATCACTAGACCTAACTATAGAGATATTGAATGAAAAACATGCTTAAAGGGTTAGTTCACCCAAAAACAAATTCTTTGATCTTTCAAGCTGTTTAATGCCACTCAGTGGGTGTTTGCATGCATCAGTCCAAAAGAAGTTAAATAAAAAGCGCCCATCCATAAACAAAAAAGTGTCTCACACGGCTCCGGGGGGTGAACAAAGGCCTCCTGTAGTGAATCGATGCATTTTTGTAAGAAAAATATCCATATTCAAAACGTAATAATCACTTTAATGTAGCTTGCGCCAACAGTTGTACACAGAAGCAGTTCCGGGAGCATGACGTATGAGGTCAGCGTTGCGCATGCGCCGGTGAGTCTCGTGAAAACCAACGTTTGTTAACAGGAGCAAAGGAAGCAAAGTTTCCTTACTTTAGCAAAAGAAAACCAGTCTTCTCTTGGCTTATATCGAAATCCTCTGACATTCTTCTTTACAAATCCTCGTTTTGAACTTCTAATAAGTGACCGTTGTTTTGTTTTGATCTCTCCGCTGGGCTTCCGCGTTCATCACTTCTGAGCGGCGCATGTGCAAAGCCGACCTCATACGTCATCAGCCCAGAGCTGCTTCCGTTTACAACAGTGAGCGCAAGCTGCATTAAAGAGATTATTACGTTTTAAATATGGTTATTTTTCTTCAGGAGGACTTTGTTCACCCCCCGGAGCCGTGTGCTTTTTATTATGGATGGGCACTTTTTATTTCACTTCTTTTGGACTGAAGCACTGTAACACCCACTGAGTGGCATTAAACAGCTTGAAAGATCAAAAACAATTTTTTTTTTTTATAACTCCGACTGGATTCGTCTGAAAGAAGAAAGTCATATACACCTAGGATGACTTGAGGGTGTGAGCTAATTTAAATTTTTGGGTGAACTAACCCTTTAATTTCCTTTATTTCACACTAGGTTATCTCTCAAACCCTCGCTACTTTGGAGCTGTGGTAGGTCGGGTTGCAAACCGCATTGCCAAGGGCCGGTTTGTGGTAGATGAGAAAGAATATAAACTGGCTATTAACAATGGACCCAATGCTCTGCATGGAGGACTGAAGGGCTTTGACAAGGTAAATTTGAAATGAAAACCATCTCTATCCTTATTCTCCAAAACAAGCTTTGTCAGCAGACATCATTTCTTTAAGGACGTTTGTGTGTTGTAGGCCGTGTGGACCACAGAGGCGGTGGATAATGGAGTGAAGCTGAGTCACAGCAGTCCAGATGGTGATGAGGGTTATCCTGGGAACCTAAACGCTTCGGTCACTTACAGACTGGAGAAGAACACACTGAGCGTACTGTACTCTGCACAGACTGACCGTACTACAACCATCAACCTCACCAACCATTCATACTTCAACCTGGCTGGACAGGTAGGGCTACAAGCACAGTTTATAAACCTCGTCTTACACTGCATGGTTAAAGTCTGTGTGAACTGTCTTTTGTGGACACAACAGGTGTATTCCTACTCTTAATGAATGCTTTTTCGTATCTGCAGGGGACACCAGACATTTACGACCATGAGGTGACCATCTCAGCAGAGTCGTACCTGCCTGTGGATGATACGATGATCCCCACAGGTATTTTTATCCCATTATTTTAGAGAATTCGATCTTTTAAACGTCTATGAGCAGAAACTGTCGAGCATGGTTTTGTGTGGTTTCTTTACTATGTACAGGGGAGGTGAAACCTGTGGAGAAGACCCTGTTTGACCTGAGAAAGCCTGTCCTCCTTGGCTCTAGACTGAAAGAGCTGCCTGGTCCAGGCTTTGATCACAACTTCTGTCTGTGTTCACCTGGTGATCCGCCACTGGAGCGAAAGTGTGCTCGGTAAACCGTTATTTCAATTGGATTATTGAGCCTATGTGATTACTCTATATGTGCCTTAATATTACTGCATGTGTTGGTCTGTGTAGAGTGGTGCATCCTGGGACGGGTCGTGTTCTGGAGGTGAGCACTACACAGCCTGGGGTTCAGTTCTACACGTCCAACTTCCTGGATGGGACATTGAAAGGAAAGGGTGGAGCTGCTTACTCCAAACACAGTGCCTTCTGTTTAGAGACCCAAAACTGGCCAGATGCTGTTAACCAGGTACTGTAAATGAATTAAAAGTAAATTTTAGTTCAGACCAAAAAAAAAAAAATAGTAAAATGTACACTATTCAAAAGTTTGAGGTCAGTAGGATATTAATTTTGATACTGCCATTCTGTTGGGTGATCAAAGTTGACACTAAAGACAATGTTGCAAAATGTTCTTTTGAACTTTCTATTAATCAGAAAATCCTGAAAGTAATACTTCAAAATGTTACTGTATTTTCGATCAAATAAATAGAGCCTTGGTGTGCATGAGACGTAAATTAAATTGTTCAAACCCCAAACTTTTGAACTGTTGTATACATTGTACTATATAACATATAGACCATATTTGTGTACTTGTTTCTCTCTCTCTCTATATATATATATACAGTGGGTACGGAAAGTATTCAGACCCCCTTAAATTTTTCACTCTTTGTTATATTGCAGCCATTTGCTAAAATCATTTGTTAATTTTTTTTGTCCTCATTAATGTACACACAGCACCCCATATGGACAGAAAAACACAGAATGTTGACATTTTTGCAGAGTTATTAAAAAAGAAAAACTGAAATATCACATGATCCTAAGTATTCAGACCCTTTACTGTGACACTCATATATTTAACTCAGGGTGCTGTCCATTTCTTCTGATCATCCTTGAGATGGTTCTACACCTTCATTTGAGTCCAGCTGTGTTTGATTATACTGATTGGACTTGATTAGGAAAGCCACACACCTGTCTATATAAGACCTTACAGCTCACAGTGCATGTCAGAGCAAATGAGAATCATGAGGTCAAAGGAACTGCCTGAAGAGCTCAGAGACAGAAATTGTGGCAAGGCACAGATCTGGCCACGGTTACAAAAAAACTTCTGCTGCACTTAAGGTTTCCTAAGAGCACAGTGGCCTCCATAAAAACGTTTGGGACGACCAGAACCCTTCCAAGAGCTGGCCATCCGGCCAAACTGAGCTACCGGGGGAGAAGAGCCTTGGTGAGAGAGGTAAAGAAGAACCCAAAGATCACTGTGGCTGAGCTCCAGAGATGCAGTCGGGAGATGGGAGAAAGTTGTAGAAAGTCAACCATCACCGCAGCCCTCCACCAGTCGGGGCTTTATGGCAGAGTGGCCCGACGGAAGCCTCTCCTCAGTGCAAGACACATGAAAGCCACATGGAGTTGCTAAAAAAAAACTGAAGGACTCCAGAGCTGGTGGCTTTTTTTTTTTTTTTTTTTTTGGCTGAGAAATAAGATTTTCTGGTCTGATGAGACAAGATAGAACTTTTTGGCCTTAATTATAAGCGGTATGTGTGGAGAAAACCAGGCACTGCTCATCACCTGTCCAATACAGTCCCAACAGTGAAGCATGGTGGTGGCAGCATCATGCTGTGGGGGTGTTTTTCAGCTGCAGGGACAGGACGACTGGTTGCAATCGAGGGAAAGATGAATGCGGCCAAGTACAGGGATATCCTGGACGAAAACCTTCTCCAGAGTGCTCAGGACCTCAGACTGGGCCGAAGGTTTACCTTCCAACAAGACAATGACCCTAAGCACACAGCTAAAATAACGAAGGAGTGTCTTCACAACAACTCTGTGACTGTTCTTGAATGGCCCAGCCAGAGCCCTGACTTAAACCCAATTGAGCATCTCTGGAGAGACCTAAAAATGGCTGTCCACCAACGTTACCATCCAACCTGACAGAACTGGAAAGGATCTACAAGGAGGAATGGCAGAGGATCCCCAAAAAAAATCCAGGTATGAAAAACTTGTTGAATCTTTCCCAAAAAGACTCATGGCTGTATTAGATCAAAAGGGTGCTTCTACTAAATACTGAGCAAAGGGTCTGAATACTTAGGACCATGTGATATTTCAGTTTTTCTTTTTTAATAAATCTGCAAAAATGTCAACATTTCTGTGTTTTTCTGTCAATATGGGGTGCTGTGTGTACATTGAGGAAAAAAAATTAACTTAAATGATTTTAGCAAATGGCTGCAATATAACAAAGAGTGAAAAATTTAAGGGGGTCTGAATACTTTCCGTACCCACTGTATATGTGATGTTTTTGCTTTATAAAAAAGCTAATGTTTCTGAATTAATGAGAGATCTCTTGTCTCTTCTCAGCCTCATTTTCCTGATGCTCTGCTGAGGCCAGGAGAGACGTACACACACACAACACGCGTCACATTCTCAGTGCTCTGAAATTACACCAGCATGTGAAGTTTACTTTTACAACAGTACACAACTGCACACTTTTCTAGCAGAATGTTACATGACCAACATAATGTACTGCTTCTATGACCATAATATTGTATTTCTAGAATTTGCTCATGTTTTAGTAGGGGATATTTGTTCCCCCTACCATAAATCCTACACTAACACAATTATTACTTGAAGTTAAAAGACATTAAGGTTTGCTTGTAATCATAAATTTTAATGTCATCTAATAAAAACAAAGCCTGTAATTTGTTTACAAAATATAATTTTTTTTTGAGGTGAATACCATAATAGCGTTATCCAAAAAAATGCAGTCATGTAAAGAGACGGCTGTAACATTTTTACATTTACACAAATTATATAAATGCAATAGAATCACACAATTATTTTGTTTATTTTTAAAAGAAGAAAATCCATAATTTTTTTAACCCAGTTCATTTATTTTTAAATACACTTGATATTGCATATTTTGGCAAACGTATGACTTTTCATAGTAGTCCCACATTATAATAGAAATTAATAATTCAAAACACAATAACAGTGCGTTTTATAATTTGGCACAATTCATACTCCCAAGTACCTCATGCCATACATTCAAGATTTATGCACATGCTGTCTTGTTGCTATAATATTGCATTAAAGCAGTCCAATATGGACTTTGGGATTGAGGACATGTCTGTGTGAAATCACACAATGCCAAAGTATATTTTCTGCATCTACTCTGTAAAAGAAAATGAAAATGTTTCAAGTGCCTCCACAAAGTTCAACAAAATCTGAAAAAAAGGCTGTTTTCAGGTGAGCATCCCGCTGTTATTTAATTGTGAATAGTGTGTGAGAAGAACATTGATGCTACTGTGTGGAGATGAGCGACACTATGGTGTGTATGATGCGAGACCCTCGAGGACAGCCGATCAGATCCATGCTGGGATTTCTGATCTTCTCCTCTAAGAGCTGATCCAGCTCCCACCGCAGCTCTTTCACCAGCTCAGCCACCTACACAAACAGTCTGAAATCAAACACTGCCATAGCATGATATGATATTCTAGTGCAAGTCTCTTACCTCATGAGACGCAGCTGCAAATCTGATCCAGCCGTCGTCCAGAGAGATGATGAACTCTCCACGCTGCAGCTCCACGCTCACTTGCCCGCCACCGAACAGCACCATGGGATACACGCACACCATGCTACAGTCACGGAGAAACACTCGACTGGTCTTCACTTTCTCATGGTACACCAGGTATGGGCTGTCATAGTGCCGCACCTACAGAGTGGAACTCTTTTTCAGTAATAAATACATTCATTTTTAGATGCCAAGTCAGAGCGGATGTAGTTTAGGTGAGATAGTTACAGAGAAGTTGACAGATGAGGGGTGTATGTGGACGGCTCCATCACTCTTGGTCATGAAGCGCAGCTCCTCTGCTTTAGGCTGCATCTTAACAGCTCCTTTACCAGTGAGCTTATACTTCCCCTGAGGAGATCTCACCTAAATAAAGCATGGCGTGTTTCATACTCCCTCACATGAAACCTCTTACACACCATTTCAGAGAAATCTGTGCTCTGACCTGGACTACATTAGGGTAGAGAGCCGCACACAACATGGCTGACATCAGCTTTGTGTTATCAGAGTTCAGGTTGGCCTGTGAGGGACAGAAATACAAGAGTTGATTGTTTTTACCTAAAATGTTTATACATCTTGTATTGATTTTACCCAAGAGTGTAAAACAACACATACTTAAACCTACCACTGAACAATTTCATATATTACTAGTGTCAAAAAACACTCGCTGTCCAGAAGAGATGAGATAAAACATCTTACAAATAGTTTGTACAAAATTTTCCAAACTGATGTTAATCAAAGAATTTAATCTAATGTTCTCTATATTTTAACATAATTATATTACATTGGTATTCATTAACACTCACTACATCTAAAACAAGCAGTCTTAGACTGTTAATAAATCAACTGAATATTTAATTTAAGAAAAACAAAAATATTTATATCAATATTATATTTTAATTTTAATGTAAATTTTACAACAAAAATCCTTCAGAAGGTTTCAAAGCTGTGTTGTCAACACTGTCAGAAATGTATGAAATGCTCAAACATTTTAATTATGTCATCATTTACCAAACAGTTGACGGTACCCATCCATAATGGCTACCATCAGCTGTTTGGGCGGGGTTTGACAACAAACATCTTCCAACAATATCTTTTTTTTTTTTGCATTTGGCAGAAATTCATACAGGTTTGGAAGAACATGAGGGTAAGTAAATAATGACAGAAATTTCATTTTTGAGTGAACTATCCCTTTAAATCAGGCAATATCAAGATGACCTTTTCACATTTCTATGATCTTAAGTACATAAACTTGAATTTTTTTCAGTTCTGTAGTTTTCGTCCCAGCACTGAATCACTGTTACCTCATAGCCTGTGGCCTCCAGCACCCCATCACTTCCTTTTGAGCTCATTTTTTCAATGACCCTGGCCTTCAGTCCATCCTTCACAAAGCCAATGTCAGACAGAAGCTCTGCAAACTGCCTTTTAAGACATGCTATCTCCTGAGAGAACACACACGCAGAGCAGTTATGGTATGCCTAAATGACTGATATCTACACTGAGCCAATCAGAGTCCAGTCTCACCTGTAAGCCCCGGATCGAGAGGAAGTTCTCTCTGCAGAACTGGTAACCAGCCTTAAAGCCGCTCTGTGCTGTGTTACACCAACCCTAAACAGAACAAACATCAGTGCAAGTCTCAATATTTATATCAAAACAGCACATTTCATGCACATTAATTATGAATGAAAATGCACCCAATAATGAACAAGGTTCAGATTATTACCAGAAATGCGTAATAAAGACATTTTGGCTGATATGATCAGAAGTAAATCAGTATATTGGGGAAATAATTTTTATGACTGATCATGGTGGTCTAGTTAGCAAAAGAAAAACATTTCCTAAAAGCAGTGTCAATTAAAAAAAAAATTTTCAGTATGTTCACATATTGAATAAATATCATGTAAAATAACTATTCATTTCAATTGAGCAATTTATCTTATTTACTATTATTAAATTGCATTATTTATCTATCAATATATATATTAAAAAATGATATAAAAAAAGGGAAAACTTACTGGAAGAGCCATATTAAATATTACAAATCTATTTAGAAGTTCGGGTCAGTGAGATTTTTTTATGTTTTTGAAAGAAGACTCTTAGGCTCACCATTGGGCTTATTTGATCAAAAATACAGTAAAAAAAAAAAACAGTAATATTGTGAAACATTACAATTTAAAATAATGTCTTGTCACATGATCCTTCAGAAATCATGCTAATATGCTGATTTGCTGGTCAAGAACATTTATTATTATCAAAGTTGCAAACAGATGTGCGGCTTAATATCCTTGTGATTCATTTTTTAATTTATGTTTTAAAATTGGAAAAAATTAGTTTGATGTTATCAGCTTCTAATATCAGTCTAATAAAACCAATTGCGAGAATAAAAAAACAAAGAACCGAATGAAATGCAGACGCCTGTTGATGGAAATAAAAAAATTTTTCCTGTAAAATACACAAAATCTGAAAGCATAATAAAATTATTCAACAAATTAAGAAAAATAAAGAACAAGAAAGTGGTGAAAGATGTGTATACCATTATGAATTGTAGTCATTAAATTGATCAGAGCCTGAACTGACCTTGTACGCCTGCAGCAAGGCCAGATGGTCGCTGTTTGCCAGAGAGAACCCCAACTTCTTCTCGTTAGCTTCCTCTCGTTTATCCCAGGGAGACACCTGCGAGTATGGCAGGATCCCAGGTCACAGTACTGCGCTGGAGAAATAGCTTCCACATGTGTCTGGTGACTTACGAATGGACTCTTGAAGGCCAGGCTAGCGGCGATGGTGAGGGCAGGGTCCAGGCAGCGGAAGATGGCTCCCAGCAGCATGAGTTTACCGATGCGGACGTCCACAGGCAGACAGGCCAAATGCCAACCGAGGGTAGTCAGAGACTCCTCGTCCGTCAGGGCGCCCAGGGCACACAGGCGCTGTTTAGCGGCCTCCAGACTGCCCTCTGCGGGCGGCTCAATAAGCTGAGAGAAAACTGACTCCAGAGGACGCTCCGTAAACACCTCCAACACCTTAACCCTGGGACAGAAAAACTGTAACTATTAAGATCTGAACAACTCACATGAAGTTTGCTTGTGTTGAAGGAATAGTTTACCCAAAAATGAACATTTGCTTTTCAAGATGTAGATGAGTTTGTTTCTTCAAGCGGAACAGATTTGGAGAAATTTAGCATTTCATCACTTGCTCACCAGTAAAGTGAATGGGTGCCGTCAGAATGAGAGTCCAAACAGCTGATAAAAACATCACAATAATCTACAAGTAATCCACCCGACTCCAGTTCAGTTAATCAGTTAATGTCTTGTGAAGTAATAAGCTGCATGTTTGTAAGAAACAAATCCATCAAGATGTTTTTAACATTCAAACTTTGCTTCTGGCTAAAATACACACAAGCCCACTATCCATAATATTGCTTTCTCCAAACGTTGTCTCGTCTAAATCAGGAGTGAAATATACACAGATCAAGCAGCACTGTTTTACAAGCTAAAACAGTCCAAAACTGTTCTAAACAAATTATTTTGGTGGATTTGGATATAAGAGGACAACAGTTGATGGAATTTGTCACTAGAGGAAGTGTTATTAGATATTACGGATTTTTGCCAGAGGTGACGGTTTTAAGTTAAATAGTCTTAATGATGGATTTGTTTCTTACAAACACAGTTTTTCACATCACACGACATGAAATGGAGTGGTGGATTATTGTGATGTTTTTTTTCAGTTGTTTGAACTCTCATTCTGATGGCACCCATTCACTGCAGAGGATCCATTGGTAACCAAGTGATGTAATGCTACATTTCTACAAATCTGTTCTGATGAAGAAACAAACTCATTGACATCCTAGATGGCCTGAGGGCAAACATTTTTCCACCACATAATCCACCACATAATTTTGGGGTGAACTACTCCTTTATTTAAAGTTTTTTTGTTTCAACAGGGTTGTTTTAAGGTGGTTACCTTAGACAGAGCTGCTCCAGGGGCACTCTCTGAATCTCAGGCAGCTGCTGTTGGCTCAGGTGATGTGTGAAGCGATGGCTTGTAAACAGATGGAAGCATACGCCTGACGCCACACGTCCAGCACGGCCTTTTCTCTGGAGAGCATTTGCACGAGACACCCATACGTCCTCTAGACTCTCCATACTGCGACTAGCATCATACCTAATACATGCACAAACATATGACAATGCATCCAAAACCACAAAGAATATTCAATGTTAACCAAGAAAAATAAATAATCTATGTTTGGACAGCGCCTCAAACCTCTTCTCCTTCATCCGGCCAGAGTCTATGACATACACCACATCATCAATGGTGACAGAAGTTTCAGCGATGTTGGTGGAGATGATGATTTTGGTCACACCCTCATGTGGGCGGGTAAAGACCGCCTGCTGCTCCTCACTGGACAGGGACGAGTGTAGAGGATACACTACACACCTAAAAATGTTTACACACAATCATAAATATATATCATCATCCACTTTTTACAGGTGAATCTGACAAACCAAAACATGCCCAGGTTGCATTTCAGCCCATAATCATTGTTTCATTAAAAATGATTTTTATATATTAACAAACATAAAAGTTTGGGGTCAGTAAGACTTTTTAAAATTTCTCAAAGAAGTCTATTATGTTCACCCAGGTGGCATTTATTTGATCAATTTAATGCATTTTTGCAAATTAAAAAAATTGCGTTAAAGGAGAGTCAGAAGGTTGGTATCGTTTAATAGAAAACTTTCTGTACTTTCAGAAGGAATGATTTAATTTGGACATTCTCCTGCTGAACAAATACTTAAACTCAAATGGATACCTGGACAATTTTCAATCTGGTTTCCGACCGCATCACAGCACAGAGACAGCGCTCATTAAGATAATAAATGATATTCGCTTAAATTCTGATTCTGGCAAAATATCAGTGCTGGTACTACTAGATCTCAGTGCTGCGTTTGACACTGTCGATCATAACATACTTCTAGAGAGACTGGAAAACTGGGTCGGGCTTTCTGGGATGGTAATTAAATGGTTCAGGTAATACTTAGAAGGGAGAGGTTATTATGTGAGTATAGGAGAGCACAAGTCTAAGTGGATGTCCATGACATGCGGAGTCCCACAAGGCTCAATTCTTGCACCGCTCTTGTTTAGCCTGTATATGCTCCCACTAAGTCAAATAATGAGAAAGAACCAAATTGCCTATCACAGCTATGCTGATTTGCCTAGCCTTATAGCGAAAAAATGACTACAGCCCCATTGACTCCCTCTGCCAATGCATTTATGAAATTAACAGTTGGATGTGCCAGGACTTTCTTCAGTTAAACAAGGAAAAAACTGAAGTCATTGCATTTGGAAACAAAGATGAAGTTCTCAAGGTGAATGCATACCTTGACTCTAGGGGTTTGACAACTAAAAATCAAGTCAAGAATCTTGGTGTGATTCTGGAGACAGACCTTAGTTTCAGTAGTCATGTCAAAGCAGTAACTAAATCAGCATACTATCATCTCAAAAACATTGCAAGAATTAGATGTTTTGTTTCCAGTCAAGACTTGGAGAAACTTGTTCATGCCTTTATCACCAGCAGGGTGGACTACTGTAATGGTCTCCTCACCGGCCTTCCCAAGAAGACATTAGACAGCTGCAGCTCATCCAGAACACTGCTGCCAGGATTCTGACTAGAACCAGAAAATCTGAGCATATCACACCAGTCCTCAGGTCCTTACACTGGCTTCCAGTTATATTTAGGATTGATTTTAATGTACTTTTACTCGTTTATAAATCACTCAATGGCCTAGGACCTAAATACATAGCAGATATGTTCACTGAATATAAACCTAACAGACCACTCAGATCCTTAGGATCGAGTCAGGGTCACACAAAACAAGGGAATGTGCTTTTAGTTATTATGCCACCAGCAGTTGGAATCAGCTTCCAGAAGAGATCAGATGTGCTTAAACATTATCCCATTTAAATGCAGACTCAAAACTCATATGTTTAGCTGTGCATTTACTGAATGAGCACTGTGCAATGTCCGAACTGATTGCACTATATTTTATGTATAATAATTTTCTATTCTTAACTGTTTTAAATTCATTTTAAACCTCTTAAATCAATTTTTAAATCATTTTCAAAGTTTTAAATTCCTTGTTTTATTGTTGTGTTTATTTTTTATTTCATTAATTTATGTAAAGCACTTTGAATTACCATTGTGTGTGAAATGTGCTATATAAATAAACTTGCCTTCTTGAGAAATAGCGGATAAAGTATCCAAAAGTTACAGTATTTTGTAACAAAACAAGCCTTTTTGTTTAGTTCTTGACTCCCTGAAGGAATTTTTAAAACTGTTGTTTTCTGAGTGCCATACACAAAAATAATGACTCAAAACTCCAAGACCGTAGCAAGCAGAGTCAAAATGTAGGTATCGTTTGATAGAAATCTTTCTATATTTTTAGGGGGGAAAAAATCTTTGCATTTGAATATTCTCATGTTGAGAAATAGGTGATAAAATGTAAGAAAAATTTGTGTGGTAAAGGGAAATTTTTCATATTTTTATTTCAAAGAAATAAGGTAGGATACTTTTTTTTTTGGTAATTTTCCCCAACATGTGTGCTGTATGTGAATAAAATTGTGTGGTGATATCATGAAGTAATCAAAAGTAACAGCATTTGGAACCAAGGCAGCCTTTCTCTTAGCCCTTTACAGTTTCGAAATTGTTGTTTTGAATTTGAAGTAAAGCCTCACTCAAGTTTAGTCGAAGCCCCAAACAATTATACTTCGTTTTATTCTACTCATGAGACCTTTCAAATGACATATGACACATGACAATCCGAGCTGTATGTTTTAGATATATTAGAGTACATGGCACAAAAAACATATTTTGTAAATTATGATTTTTTTATTTTAATTTAATTTATCAGCAAATAACTCGGCACTATTTTGGAGTTAATCAAAGTGGCTACATGCATTGTAAAGCTCAGATTCTAAGCTTTCAAATGATATCCGTTTTTGAAGGCAGTGGTTTGAAAAATATGATTAGTAATAGTGCGGAGAGGGGTGTCCCGCCCGCGGTACACTTCGGTTTAGAGGGACTGCTCAGCGCTCGTTAGGAGTTGATCAATGATACCCGTTTTGTGTTATTCCATTCAGGGGTTGCTTAGTAATTTGATTATTAATTTTTTAGTGTGGGAGCTCGGGTTTAAAAGGTTAATTTCTTTCAAAAAAATGTTTTATATATGTATACAGTGGTGTGAAAAAGTTTTTGCACCCTTCCTGTTTTTTAAATTTTTTGCATGTTTGTCACACTTTAATGTTTCAGATAATCAACACAATTTAAATATACACAAAGATAGTGCAAGTAAATACAAAATGCGTTTTTAAATGATGCTGTCATTTATTAAGGGAAAAAGCTGTCCAAAACTACGTGGCCCTACGTGAAAAATTAATTGCCCCCTCCTGTTAAATCATGAAAGAACTGCAATTAACCACATTATTTTAGAAAGCTGAGTTAAATTTCACTAGCCACACCCAGGCCTGATTACTGCAACACCTGTTCGCAATCAAGAAATCTCATAAATAGGACCTGCCTGACAAAGTGAAGCATGCTTAAAGAGCAACTCATCATGCCGTGATCTAAAGAAATTCAAGAATAGATGAGAAACTAAATAGTTGAAATGTATCAGTCTGGAAAGGATTATAAAGCAATTTCTAAGGCTTTGGAACTCCAGGCGAACCATGGTCAGAGCCATTATCCAAAAATTGAGAAAACTTGGAACAATGGTGAACCTTCCCAGGAGTTGCTGGCCAACCAAAATTAATCCAAGAGCACAACGACGACTCATCCAAGAGGTCATAAAAGAACCCAGAACAACATCTAAAGAACTGCAGGCCTCACTTGCCTAAAATAAGGTCAGTGTTCATGATTCAACAAAAAAAAAGAGACTGGGCAAAAACAGTATCCATGGGAGAGTTCCAAGGCAAAAAAAAGCCACTGCTGACCAAAAAGAACACAAAAGGCTCGTCTCTCATTTGCCAAAAATATCTTGAATATCCCCAAGACTTTTGGGCAAATATTTTGAGGACTGATGAGACAAAAGTTGAAATTTTTGGAAGGTGTGTGTAACGTTAACATTTGGCGAAAAAAAACGGCATCATGGGCGAGTTCAAGGGCAAAAGCCCTGCTGACAAAAGAACACAAAGGCTTGCCTCTCTCTCTGTCTCTTGCCAAACCCAAATTCTGTTATCCCCAAGACTTTTGCGGCATATTCTGTGCGACTGATGAGACAAAAAGTTATACTTTTGGAAAGTGTGTGTCACAGCATTCATAAAAGAAAAAAAATCATACCAACAGTCAAACATGGTGGTGCTAGTGTGATGATCTGGGGCTGCTTTGAAGCTTCAGGACCTGGACAACTTGCCACAACTGATGGAACCATGAATTCTGCTCTATATCAGAAAATCCTGAAGGAGAATGTAAGGCCATCAGTTTGTGACCTCAAGCTCAAACACACTTGGGTTATGCAGCAGGACAAATGATCCCAAACAGACCAGCAAATCCACCTCTGAATGGCTCAAGAAAAACTAAATGAAGGTTTGGAGTGGCCAAATCAAAGTCCGGACTTAAATCCGATTGAGATGCTTAAAGAATCAGAAATCAGAATCAGAATGAGCTTTATTGCCAGGTATGTTTACACATACGAGGAATTTGTTTTCGTGACAGAAGCTTCCACAGTGTAACAGAATGACAGTGACAGAACACAAAAACACAGATAATAAAAAATAGAACAAGTAAATAAGGAATAAAAATATATTAATTGACAATTGTATGTGCAGGTATATTATTACAATAGACAGTTTTGTATGTACAGGTACTGAATATTATGTGCAAATTTGAGGTGTAGACTGAGTATGAATGAGATATGGATAAATAAGTGTATGAGTGAATAAATAGTGTGTGTTCCACAGTTATTGTTAAGTGTTCATGAGATGGATGGCCTGAGGGAAGAAACTGTTCCTGTGTCTGGTCGTTCTGGTGCTCAGTGCTATGTAGCGTCGACCAGATGGCAACAGTACAAAGAGGGAGTGTGCTGGATGTGAGAGGTCCAAAGTGATTCTGCCAGCTTTTTTGCTCACTCTGGATAAGTACAGTTCATGGAGAGAAGGGAGGGTTGTACCAATGATTCGATCAGCAGTCCGGACTACCCTCTGTAGTCTTCTGAGGTCAGATTTGGAAGCTGAGCTCAACCAGACAGTTATTGAAGTGCAGAGGATGGATTCAATGATAGCAGAGTAGAACTGTTTCAGCAGCTCCTGTGGCAGGTTGAACTTCCTCAGCTGGTGAAGGAAATACAACCTCTGCTGGGTCTTTTTCACAATGGAGTCAATGTGAGTGTCCCACTTCAGGTCCTGAGAGATTGTGGTGCCCAGGAACCTGAACGACTCCACTGCAGTCACAGTGCTGTCCCTGATGGTGAGTGGGGGGAGTGCAGAGATGTTTCTCCTGAAGTCCACGATCATCTCAACAGTTTTGAGCGTGTTCAGCTCCAGATTGTTAAGACTGCACCAGACAGCCAGCTGCTCGAACTCCTGTCTGTAAGCAAGACTCAGAACAGGAGTGTGGTGTCGTCTGCGAACTTCAGGAGCTTTACAGAGGGGTCTTTAGACGTGCAGTCGTTGGTGTAGAGGGAGAAGAGCAGTGGGGAGAGAACACAACCCTGAGGAGCTCCAGTGCTGATTATACGGGTGCTGGATGTGTATTTTCCCAGCCTCACTAGCTGCTGCCTGTCTGCAGGAAGCTGTTGATCCACTGACAGAATGGAGGTGGGCACGGAGAGCTGAGTCAGTTTGGGCAGGAGGAGGTTTGGGATGATAGTGTTAAAGGCGGAGCTGAAGTCCACGAACAGGATCCTCACCTAAGTCCCGAGGTCTGTCTAGATGTTGCAGTATAATACTGTCTCTGGTGGGACATGTGATGTGCTTTCTGTATTTTGGCAGTTCACGGGAAAAAAGATTTGCTTTATTAAAGTCTCCGAGAATTATTAAAACAGAGTCCAGGTGTTGTTGCTCTATCTCTGTGATCTGATCAGCGAGTTTCTGTAAAGCAGAGCTCACGTGTGCTTGCGGAGGAATGTACACACTTACGCGAATGAACGAGCAAAACTCCGCGGCGAATAGAACGGCTTACAGTTAATGAAAAGCACTTCTAGATCTGAACAGCACATCTCCATTAATACAGTTACATCTGTACACCACCTCTCACTGATGTAAAAGCATGTCCCGCCGCCGCACGATTTCCCCGTTGATTCTGTGTCGCGGTCTGCTCTGAACAGCTGAAAGCCTGGGAGACTCAGCACGCTGTCCGGAATGGCGTCTTTCAGCCAGGTTCCCGTGAAACACAGAGCAGCAGAGTTTGAAAAATCCTTATTTGTCCGGGAGAGAAGAAGAAGTTCGTCCGTTTTGTTGGGTAGAGAGTGGAGATTTGCCAGATGGATACTTGGCAATGGCGTTCTTCCCCCGTCTGCGCGTCCTGAAGCACTTGATCAGCGCCGCAGCTCCCCCGACAACAATGTCCAGAAAAACATCACAATAGTCGAAAACCGGTGAAATATTGGATGGTGTGTACTTCCGAATGTCCAGCAAATCGTCTCTGGTGAAACTGATTGCAGGAATATAACTAAAGACAGAACAAACTAACAAAAACATAAAAACAAATGCAGAGCACGCCACGGAGGCAGCCAACAGCGTCGGCGCCGCCATCTTACATTAATCAATCATCTTACATTACAAATACTATATAAACAGTCCATCATGCCTCGGGGGGACAACCCTCCAATGTGGCGAATTATAGTAAAAACAATTCTGCCAAAGAAAGAGTGGTCCAAACATTCCTACACAGCGATGTGGAAAGACTCATTGCCAGTATCGCAAACACTTGAATTGCAGTTTGTTTGCTGCAAAGCGTGGAACACAATTATTAGCATGTGGGGGCAGCAATTACTTTCACGTAGGGCCCAGGCAGGTTCTTGACCCGCTTTTTCCCTTAATAAACATAAATAATCATTTAAAAACTGCATTTTGTATTTACTTGCATTATCTTTGTGTAATATTATGATCTGAATCTTTTAAGTGTGACAAATATGCAAACAATTCAAAAAACAGGAAGGGGGCCAACAATTTTTCACACCACTGTATATATATGCACCAGGCTAATGAGATGACAAGTGGCACATGAGTGCTTCATTCAAATTAAAAACAATGACATGGTGCAAAAGATTATTTTCTTTTGATTTTTAAGTGTAAAAAAAATTACTTGTAAAGACTACTTTAAGAAACTGGCCATTTACATGAACAGCACTGACTGAAAAACTGGCAGGATTACAACAATGTACCTGTTTGTTCTTCTATTATTGAACATCCTGTTAGACTGGAGCTGCTCATATAATTGCTTTATTTCAGCAAGTCCTGGTAGGAAGACCAAAACAGCACCTGTGCATTCACCAAAAAGGAAAAAGCAACAACAAAAAAAGTCATTCACTGAGTTTTTTTAACGCTTCTAAGAAGGCTGTAATTATTTGAACAGTGCAGGGGTTTATGGAGCTCTTTACCTGGTGGGTAGCTGTGCTCTCCATCAACAATCCACTCCAACAGACTCTCTACCAGGTCCATGTTGATTTTATCAAGATCCATAGCAGCCAATGTTTTCACTACAGACTTTGAGTAATCTTAACAAGAGATGCACAAAGATGTACACAGTTCAGGGTGTTTTGTCATATTACACAAAGATTATTCAATAAGCAGGATGTACTTTGTACAATCACTAAAGACAGAAATGAGCATAGACAGGCTCGCAAAAAAACAGAAAAGGAATAATAAGCAGGCCCACAAAAAACTCACAGGAAATGAAGAAAATTTTGGTAATAAATCAATAAAACATGCTAAAATGACAGAATTCAAGTGTTTTTACTGGAATATCGGACGGTAAGTTCCTCTTGACTGAGCTGCTGATCAGGGATGGAGTCTTTGACCGAATCCTTTTTCATTAAGGACGTAAATGACCAGCTACCATCATCATCAAAATCCTCAACAGGAGCCCGTCCCTTCCCAGCCGTGCCACCCTGACCAGAGGGACGATTTTGCTTTGTGGAGCACCGATATGGACTTCCATCTTCAATTACATACCTTCACAACAAAAGAACAAACCACGCTGTGTTGTAAAGATTGTTTACCATTTATTTTTGATGAATATATAACAATCATAGATGAAGCTATATGTATTTTATGTGAATACTTGGTCTTAGCGATGGCGTCTTCAAGGAAGAACTGCTCCACTGGGAATGTACGTCCTTCAGATAGAAAAGTCCATTGAAAGAGAAATGTGTGATGGATTAAATTCTAAATTTACATCTTTAAAGGTGCACTGTTATATGGTATATCATACCTGGTATATGGATGCTGGGGCAGTTGCTGAAGTACTGTGAGAAGAGCTCGGCATTCAGGGTTGCACTCATCATAATTATTTTCAAATCCATCCTTTTTACAATCAGATCCTTCAGAACCAGCAACAGGAAGTCACTGTGAGACAGGAATCATGTGACTGTCAGACTCATGTGTGTGACTGTGTTGTAATGTGCACCTGTGCTTTCCACAGACCTCTCTTCTGTCCGTTCATGGACCTCATCCACAATCACATGTGTGATGCCACTGAGCTCAGAGTCGCCCTCTAGCCTCCGCAAAAGGACGCCGGTGGTGCAGAACATCAGCCTGGTGCTGGAGGACTGGATTCAAGAAATTATATACAGACATTAATACTTTTTTAGCAAGGATGCATTAAATTGGTTAAAAATGAGTAAGGGCGTTTATGTTGTGACAAGATTCATATTTTAAATATATCTTCTGAACTTTCCATTCATCAAAGAATCCTAAAAAAGTTTCACTGTTTCCAAAGAAAAAAAAAATAAGAAGAAGAATAAGAATCATGTGACACTGAAGACAAGAGTAATGATGCTGAAAATTCAGCTTTGCATCACAGGAATAAATTATAGATTATAAAATATTAAATGAATAAATGACATTTTAAAATATATTGAAATTTGACTGTTATATTGTACATTATATATGAATATTTCACAATATTACTGTTTTTCTGTATTTTTACTGTTACTGTATCAAATAAATGCAGCCTGGGTGAGATTAAGAGACTTCTTTCAAATAAATTAAAGAGAGAGAGAGAGATAATATTCAATTTACTATATCTTGTATATTGAGTATCTTGAAACTATATCTTGAAATGGCTCTAAAAAAATGTTTATTCAATATATAGAACACCATAATTTGGACTAAACAAGTTATTGATGCCAATTGAATTAATAACATTTAATGTGAAAATAAAAACAGTTACTTTAGTCAAATAATTTTCTATTGATTACGGTAAATGATAACCAAATTATGACAAAAATTGTGTTACCCTGACGGTCTCCAGACGGATCTGATAGCCTGTGGAGTGACCCAAGGCCTCTGCTCGTTCCTGGGCCACTCGGGTCGCCACAGCGATGGCAGAGATGCGCCGTGGCTGAGTGCAAATAACGTTGGCCACTCTATCCGGCCGTCCAGTCTGGAGGAAATGATCCAGGATAAACTGAGGAATCTGAGTGGTTTTCCCGCACCTGAGGTTACATTAATTCAGACATGAAGAGATGTCAACATCATTAAATTTAACCAAATAAAAAACTGGTCAATAGAATAGAAATGCAGCAGGTCACAGTCTTACCCAGTCATCCCGCTGATGACGAGAACCTGGTTCTTATCCAAACAGTCCAATATGGCCTCTCTCTTCTGCCATGCAGGCAGCTTCTGCCTCTGCTCCTGCATCGATGTATAGCGCCTCGACGACTGACAGGGAGAACACACAAATCAAACTATGAAAAATCTATTTCTATGTTCTATCACTTTCTTCTGTGTAACACAAAAGGCCAAACATTTGAACAATACCCCGACTGTTCTCTTCCATATAACAAAAGTGAATGGAAACAGGGTGCTGTCAAGCTCCAAACTGATTCAAACGTGCTCTATAATGAGGTTTGGTCACAAGACATGGGGGAACTAATAAATAAATAAATATTCAAATAAAGGTTGAAATGATATAAGGATACATATCACAAGCACACACACATCCAAGCCAATAGGGGCAAGACAGGTCTACAGGTGTGTTACCCGTTTCCTCTTGAACTCTCTGCAGAGCTTCTTGTTCTCTTGCAGTATTTGCTCAGTTTTGATCTCAATCTTCACCATCCTCTTCCTCAAGTTAACATAGCTCTCATTTTCCACTGGGATACATTGTTCTTCATCTTCATCACCATCTTCTTGTTCATCAACAATATCCTCTCTTAGGTATGAAGCATCTGATTAAACACAAATACATTGACAGAAGTTTAATTTTTGGGTGAAATATTCATTCAAATATTGTTTGAATAATAATGATGAAGTCTTAAAGGGATAGTTCACCCAAAAATGAAATTTGAATTTTATCTGCTTACCCCCAGGGCATCCAAGATGTAGGTGACTTATCAGTCATATAATGCAAGTGAATGGGAATCACGGCTTTGAGAGTAAAAAAAACATACACAAACAAAATCAAATTAAACCCTGCGGCTCGTGACGGCATACGTGTGTAAATACACGAAACAAACAATATAAATACTGTTCAGTTTCTTGTACAGACCGATCGTTTTGTGTCTTTACACATCAATGTATCGTCACGAGTCGCAGGGTTTCATTTGGTTTTGTTTGTGTATGTTTTTTGACTCTCAAAGCCGTGATTCCCATTCACTTGCATTATAAGACTGACAGACTGCAACGTTTTGAGTTAAACATCTTTGTTTGTGTTCTACTGAAGAAACAAAGTCACCTACATCTTGGATGCCCTGGGGGTAAGCAGATAAACATCAAATTTTCATTTTTGGGTGAACTATCCCTTTTAAGTCATCCAATCCCTCACCTTCCTTCTGTCTCACTCTGTGGTTTGTGCTCTCGGTGGTGTTGGTTAATTGATCTCTAGTTGCTGTATTGGTCGTAATGTTGTTTTCTACAGTGTTCCTACTGCTCCGATTCCTGGCCGGAGTGACGGTGGGCGGAGCACTGTATTTGTGATGGGCAGCTGACAGCAGCTCTCTAGCAGGCCCATCCTCCTCCAGACAGGAAATGAGGGTGTAGACCACCGGCTCTCCTTCCTGCGCACCACTGAGTGCCTGACCGAACAGGTACTCTGTGACACTGAGGCGTCCCGCGCCTGAGAGCGATTCATCAGTGCTACTGAAGGCCACGAGCGGAGCTTGAAAAGGATATAAACTACCTGGTTGGAAGCGAATCTCCAGCTGATAAACGGGAACTTCTGTGCTGCTAAACCCTGGCTCACTTGCCTTACAAAATTCTCTGGAAGAGCTCGATTCAGGAGTTTGGTGCTTGAACCTGCAGTGGTTTCCATACCTACAACCTGCCCCCTTCAGGTAAAACTTGCAAATCTGATTGGATCCTGACTGCTTTTTACAATTTGCAGTGTCTGAAATTTTGTTCCGCCTTTCATCCAGGCACAGCAAATCAAGCTGGATTGTCCAAACACGATTACTGATACGCTCACAGTAGCGATCCCCGTAGATTGCCGTCAAAGCCAGGGCCTCTTCCTGTCGTGGAGCTACACATTCCTCCTGAGAAGGGAGGTCCGATGTTTGGGGGCTGAGGGCGCTGGAGCCGAAACGTTCTGTGAACATCTGGGATAGGAGGAGCTCTAATGTCGCTCCAACCTCACCACGTCCACTTTCTTCTCCAGCCTCCAAAGCTTGTCGACAGCGTTCACGGTCAAAACCATACCTGCAACATAATGGGAAACACGGAGTTACTTTTACAGTATAATGAGTGAACAAACAGATTAAGTACTGTTTTAGTTTTGATAAATGGTACACCAAGTACACCTCATCTACCATCCAGGCATAAACTATCTGTGCACGTTATGCTATAATACACTGTAAAAAATTTTTGTTTTTGAATTTTTACAGACAAAAGTAAAAATGCTACAGTAAAAACACGTTAATTGGTTAATACGGTTATTAAAAAACCTATGAATTATCGTATCATTTACAGTGAAAAACAGTAAAATGACCCTCACAAAAGTTGCTACACATCACATATGGTCAAATTTTATATAAATATGAAATATAATCATCTTTCTTATCACTTTTGCTATCTGTAATGTACATTATGCCATTTTGTGTTATATTTTCTCTTATTTATTTTTTTGCAGTTATTAGGTTACAACAAATACAGTTATTAATCAAACAGATAAAAATATTAAATTTTTCTGTAAAATACTGTCAAAGTTATGGTTACTGCACACAAAAACTATGAATTACCATATAATTTACAATGAAAAACAGTAAAAAGACATTCCCAGAAGTCCCTGCATTTTATATAAATACATTTTTTATTCTCATTTTTGTCTGTTATTTAATTTTTTACAGTTATTACCTAATAACCAATCATTATTACGTTTATTATTTATAAGAACAAAAACTTTAATTGCTTAACATTGCATAATATGTCATTTGTCTGTAAAATGCTGCCAAATGTATGGTTATTGCAAGTAAAAATTAATGAATTGCCATATAATTTAGGGTGAAAAACAAAAAAAGAGGTCCCTTTGTGACATCACATATGATTAAAAAGTTTTGTACCTGCAAAGAGCGCCCAGAGCAAACAGAGAGATCACCGGCTCTGGCTTTGTGTCCTTCTCCTCGACCGAGTCCTCCATCCAGTCATCACTCTCGGCACATTCTACTCCATCATCATGGGTTTGCCAGAACTGACCTTCCTCACGACGGTCCAGCTCATCATACTCCTCTTCCTCATCCTCCTCATCCTCACCACCTTCATAGTCAGAGCCGCTACATGACAAAAATACATTCTTAAACAATGAACAAACACCGTAAGAGTTAGAGTGCAACACAGGGGGTTAAAGGGTTAGTTCACCCAAAATTAAAAATTCTGTCATTAATACTCCCCTCACGTCGTTCCAAACCCATAAGACCTTTGTTCATTTTTGGAACACAAATTAAAATATTTTTGATGGAATCTGAGAGCTCTCATACCCTCCCATAGACACAAGGATATTACCAACGACACGTTCAAGGTCCAGAAACGTAGTAAGGACATCGTTAAAATTATCCATGTGACATCAGTTGTTCAACCTTAATTTTACGAAGCTACGAGATTACTTTTTGTGCGCAAAGAAAACAAAAATAACTAATTTATTCAACAATTTGTCTCCTCCTCCACCTCCTCCTTCCGCCCTCCTTCCACCTCCTCTCCTCCACGTCACCTTAGTGCCATTTTGGTGAGTATCACATACATAAACAACGTATGCTGTTCTGTGTCAGCGGCACCGTACGCAGAAATGCTGTTTACGCTTTGATCTGAATGTAAAAAACACATCCACATACATACGTTGTTTATGTATGTGATACTCTCCAAAATGGAGCTACAGGGTGACGGGGAGGAGACGAATTGTTGAATAAATTAGTTATTTTTGTTTTCTTTGCGCACAAAAAGTAATCTCGTAGCTTCGTAAAATTACGGTTGAACAACTGATCTCACATGGATCATTTTAACGATGTCCTTACGACGTCTCTGGACCTTGGTGATCGTGGTAGGATTCTTGTTGTCTATGGAGGGTCAGAGAGCTCGCGGAACGCATCAAAAGTATCTTAATTTGTGTTCCGAAGATGAACGAAGGTCTTGCAGGTTTGGAACGACACGAGGGTGAGTAATTAATGATAGGATTTTCATTTGTGGGTGAACTATCCCTTTAAGAGAAAAAAAATCCCTATGGAGAAAATGAATAGGAAAAACTAAATATTTGCAGAACCAAGGCCACTGTTGCCTCTATAGAAACAAACTCAAGTTCACCTATTTGGTGTGTGATACTCGTGGCTCTGAAGTTCCCGCAGCAGTTCTTTGACCTGCAGTTTGTTCTCTGAAGTCATGTGTATCTTCTGCAGGGGCAGCTGCACTTGCTCAGGTCTAAATCTGGATCTCATCTCCTCCTCGTCGTGTTTTCTGGCCAGTGCCTGAGATCTTCCTCTGCCGGTTCCTCCACGAGCCCCACAGACACCTCTTGAACCTCTAGATGAGGGAGGCTTGAATGACCGACTGCGACCCAAATCTAGGCTGAAATCATCCCCATCATCCCAACATCCACTAGCAGCTTTCCTGTTTCCACCTCCACCCTCCTCGCCTCCTCCACCTCTCTTTCCTCCCACCTCCTCTTCCTCTCCTCGACCTCCTCCACCCCTTTCCCTCCTCTACCTCCTCCCCCTCCCTTCCTCCTCCTCCTCTTCCTCTTCCTCCTCCCCTCTTCTCTTTTCTCCTCTTCTCCAAGGTTTATTGAACCGTCCTCCACCCCGATTGGGTTTGCTTCTCCTCCTTCCACTCATTAGTTCAGCTCCCTTTTAGTGTATTTCCTTTCCATTGAAGCATACGTGTTTTAATACACTTGTACTGAAACCATCTGCAACCAGCTATAATAATCCATTTCTTATATATATATATATATATATATACTATATTATAATATATATAAATATATATATATGCCTTATTTCTTTTCAAAAACGGCTTTCATTTTATTTGATTATAAGTATAAATTAACCATTTAAATATGGAAACACAGTAACCAGACATGAGTTAGGACGTATTATACATAGTATAAATGTACACTATATGTTGTGAGTACAGACAGTTAAGAAAAAATACACGTTATTTGACAAAGAAAGCCAGCTCACAAATCATACCGATCATCGAGCCGATATTGAAATCAATATGAAGTCTCGCGAATCTCTTGCTGTACAGTGACAGCTACTTTTGTATCAGTAACGTTAGACTGAAATCAGCAGCAAGCAAAAGAGTTTCGACCGGAAACATGATGCATTTTTCAAAATAAAAGTCGGGCGTGGAACAAAATAAAAACTCGAGCTCTGGCGAACAGTTTTGGTTTTGTTTTGTTGTATAATTTTATTTTGTTTGCGTTTTTTAATCACAAATACTATATATTGAAACTAGTTTTAAGCTGTATCACGATAAGTCATGTTTCAAAATGACATCAAAATAAATCAATACAAAACAATAAAACATCGATAAATAGGTTCAGTGGTCTATAAAAAAAATAATTAAACCGCATAACAAATGAGCACATTTAGTGTCTTGCTTATGCTCGTTTTCAATGTCCTAGTGCTGGCAAACAAAGCGCTCCATCTGACTGCACTATTTGTAATGGTTCAATTACATTAGATAGACAGTTTAGAACAAGCTCTCACAGAGGATGCTGAGTTCACAAAATTAACCCTTTTGGGTCCAACAAGTCATTAGTCATTCTGAGCATTCTGGGTGTTTTGTTCTCTGAACTCTTCCCAGATAGCACATGCACGTCTGCAAGATGTCTGTTAAAGATCTCTTCATCGGAAAGCATCTGCGGTGTAAAACATCTGATAAGACGTCTTTAAGATTCGTTTTACATACATTCTCTAAACGTCTATTTGACATCTGATAGGAAACGTCCTATAGACATATTGCAGATGAGCAAACACTCGTCTAACAAAAATACGTCTTGCAGAAGTAAATGCAGACATCAAATAGACGTCTCCGAGATGTACCTGTGCTATCAGGGTTTCTGAGTATCACCAGTTTTTAAAAAGTGAAATTTTAGTTTATACCAGAACAATTTCCCTTTAAAAAAAACCACAACAACCACCCTGCACCCAACAGGGTTAAAAAAAAAAAGCTTATGCTGTTAGTAGTTTTGGTCGCTGGATCTGGTTTAAGCTGGTCCTTTGCTGCTTTAAGCTGGTCCTTTGCTTGTTTATGCTTGTCCTTTTGCTGGTTTATGCTGGTCAAGTGCTGGCAAAGGACCAGCACCAACCAGCAAAACGACCAGCAAAAGCCACAAAGGACCAGCATAAACCCGCAAACGGACCAGCATAAACCAGCAAAGGACCAGCATAAACCAGCATATGACCAGCATAAGCCAGCACATGACCAGCATAAACCAGAAAAGGACCAGCTAAAACCAGCAAAGGACAAGCACAAACCAGCAAAGGACCAGCACAAACCAGCAAAGGACCAGCTAAAACCAGCAAAGGAACAGCTAAAACCAGCAAAAGGACCAGCAAAAAACAGCAAAGGACCAGCAAAAACCATCAAAGGACCAGCATAAACCAGCCAGGCCAGCTTAAACACAAAGGACCTAGCACAACCCGCAAAGGACCAGCACAAACCAGCAAAGAACCAGCAAAAACCAACAAAAAACCAGCAAAAACCAACAAAAAACCAGCAAAAACCAGCAAAAAACCAGCAAAAACCAGCAAAGGACCACACAAACCAGCAAAGGACCAGCTTAAAACAGCAAAAGGACCAGCATAAGCCAGCAAAAGGACCAGATTAAACCAGCAAAAGGGCCAGCTTAAACCAGCAAAAGACCAGCTAAAACCAGCAAAGGACCAACTAAAACCAGCAAAGGACCAGCGTAAACCAGCAAAGGACCATCACAAACCAGCAAAGGACCAGCATAAAACAACAAAAGGACCAGCATAAACCAGCAAAGGACGCACAACATCAAAGGCCACACCAACCAGCCAAGTACCAGCTAAACCATCAAAGCCAGCAAAGTACCGCTAAAACCCCAGGACCAGCACAAACCCCCCAAAAGGACTCAATCATAACCAGCAAAGGACCACTTAAACCATCAAAGGACCAGCACAACCAGCAAGTACCAGCACACCCAAGGACCCAGCATAAACGCACAAAGGACCAGCCCAAACGCAAAGGACCCAGCCTTAAACCGCAAAGGCATCTAAAAAAAACCCACAGGACAACAAACCCAAAGGACCCTCTACCAGCCAAAGGACTCACACAAACCAGCAAAGGACCAGCTTAAAACCAGCAAAGGACCAGCATAAAGCAGCAAAAGGACCAGCTAAAACCATCAAAGGACCAGCATAAAAACCAGCAAAGGACCAGCATAAAACAGAAAAGGACAAGCAACAAACCGCCAAAGGACCAGCTTAAACCAGCAATGGACCAGCATAAACCAGCAATGGACCATCTTAAACCAGCAAAGGACCGCTTAAACCAGCAAAGGCCAGCACAAACCAGCAAAGGACCAGCTAAAACCAGCAAAGGACCAGCTTAAACCAGCAAAGGACCAGTTTAAACCAGCAAAGGACCAGCTTAAACCAGCAAAGGACCAGCTTAAACCAGCAAAGGACCAGCTAAAACCAGCAAAGGACCAGCTAAAACCAGCAAAGGACCAGCTAAAACCAGCAAAAGACCAGCACAAACCAGCAAAAGACCAGCAAAAACCAACAAAGGACCAGCATAAACCAGCAATGACCCAGCATAACAATCAAAGGACCAGCTTAAATCCTCAGCAATCTGACAGCCAAACCGCAAAGACCACTTAACTAGCAAAAGGACCAGCATAAACAGCAAAAGGACCAGCATAAACCAGCCAAGGACCATCTTAAACCAGCAAAGGACCAGCTTAAACCAGCAAAGGACCAGCTTAAACCAGCATCCCAGCGTCAAAACATACCTAACCAGCATATGCTGGTTTTTTCAACAGGGCAAGCAACTTAAGTAGACCTATTAAAGTTTATTTTTTCCCAATGGTGTTTTTCTATTCTTTATTTAGGGATATTCCAAAAGAAACAAAAAAATACAGATCTGTTTAAAGCATCGGTGAACATTACAAAAAGTAAGCCTATATTACTAAGACTGTAACACCTCAGTGGTACAAAATACATAACAAAATGATTCTGGCTGCTTCACAAGTGATGTTGCATGTACGAAAATAATTTTTATAGCTGTTTATCTGCCATCACAGTTACTGGACAAACTGCCAAATTCTGTCATGTTTTGTCTTGGTAAAATTTAAATTTAAGGCACATTAATCTAAGCAAGTGTTTCAGATACGGCAACCCAGGTTTGCATAGAGTACAGCACAAATGAGGGGATTGTGGATTGTTTTTTCATACACGATTGGTGTCCTAGAGGAGGTGAACCCTGAATAAATTAATCTTCAGTCTGACTGCACTAAAGATTATATTCTTGTATGATTTGTGAGTGCAATAATTTTGGACATGAACAAGGCCTGAGTTAATCCTTCATGTGGACAGATGGGGGAGCTAGTTGACCAGAGGAGGCAGATTATAGCTTTATTTCTAGATTTAAGATAGTGGTGGGTCAGGACAAAACTCTCGTTTTGGTTGAGTTTTAAGGGTAAGTGGCCCTTCTGCTATTTGGAACACATGGATGGATGTTACCAGGTGTAAATGGAAGGAAGACAGGCTGTTAGTTTCTGTCTTCCCTAGGTGGGAAAAAAAATACTGACATATCATTTGAGATTTACTGATATAAAAAATATAAGTAAACTTTATTTGGAGTACTACTTTTGCAAAAATTCACATTTATTAATATTAAGCCTAAAAGGTCTTTTAATGTCACTATTGATGAGGATTGTATGATCTTTGAATAATATCTTGTCTTTAAATGCAAGATATTTAAAGTGTACCTAAAGTATACTTACAATAGTTCCACTTCAGCACAATCAAATATACTTCAGTATATCTTTAGTTGCAATGCTTCCACACAATTAAAGTGCATTAAGCACAAAATTAGTTGTTCCAATTTAGCAAACTCTAAGTATAGCAGTTTAGTCTACCAAAAGTTCAGTTTGGTATTTTTATGAAGTATATAACTGTCATTTATTTTAGTTGTACTTAGCAGAAATAATCGTAATTTCATACTTTTATTATCTTTATTTTTCATAGGGTTCAGTTGCTTGCCAGTTAAAATCAAGTTCAACTAAAACTATAAAAACATTTTTGTTACTTGAAATTTAACTTAATTTAACTAAAATAAAATATTAAAAACCATAAACATATTTTATTGTAGCTAATAGCATTTCTCACTTTTTTTTTTAAACCTGATGTAAAATAAATAAAACTGAAATAATAATAAAAAACTGATATAAAAATCACAAAACAAAATTACCAAAACTTTACTATAATTAAAATGAAATCCAAAAATATAAAAATAAAAAATAAAAATACTTAAAATATGTATCTTTAAAAGAAGTGCATATGGAGCTGGTATCACAGGATCACTTGTTTTTCAGCCTAGATAGTCTTAAACAAGATTCGGAATAAATAGATGGCAAGTCTGTGTCAGGCAGCATTGTGTGGGAATGCGTTGTGAATGATGATCAACAGTGAGGATAGCGGAGGTGGCGAGGGGGAGTCGAGAGACGAGGTCCAAAGTACAGGTCAGGGAAGTGCTGATTCTTGGAACGGAAGTCTTGGCTGATTTTACACACGTCAGAAAAATAACAGAAAAGTGTGAGGAATGTTTCTTCTGTTTGAGTGTAGTAATTGAAGAAATGATGGATGATGAGGTAATATCTGCAGACATGCTGAGAGAAGTGGGAACTTTCGAGGGTCCAGAACTTTCTGCTGAAGATGATGAAGGATAGTTTAGGGAAGAGGAGGTGGTGAGTAGGTGGCAAATAGGGTAACAGAGCGAGGCGATACTGTCCGTCTGTGTCTGTTCTTTAAACCGGACAGCTGCTTATGTAACAACCACTAGTCAAAATGGGAAGGGAGCCATTTTCTCATACATTTAAACAAGTGGTGTAGTTTGTTATCTTTGTAGGTCTTTCTTTTCTATCTGAAGCTCCTTATTTCGAGCTATCTGTTTCGTTTTCATCCCTTGCGGATATCCTCCCTCTCTGCGTTCTTCTGTTTTTATACTGATAGAGCGTAACCTTTTGGCTTTCGTCACTTATATTTGGCCTCTTCCTGAAACACAGGCCTGAGCACTGGAGAAAGAAGGCAGAGGGTGTAGGCGGCCTTATGTAATTTCTTTGTGCTGCTCAGTGAAAACAATTAGTGGATGCACATTAATTATGACTAATGTATTCTGTCAAACTTTGGATATGACTCACAGAGTGCAAAACAACACAAATAAACGGGACGTCTTGTAGTGTAATTTTTAACTAAACTATTTTATCATTACGTTTTTAGCATTGATAAGAAATGTTTCTTGAGCAGCAAATCTTGAGCAGCAAATCAGCATATCAGAATGATTTCTGAAGGATCATGTGACACTGAAGACTGGAGTAATGATGCTGGAAATTCAGCTTTGCGTCACAGAAATAAATTACATCTTAAAATATATTCAAACTGAATACTCAAAATTTTCAAAAATATTACTAGTTTATACTGTGTTTTTGACCAAATAAATGCAGCCTTGGTGAGCATAAGAGACTTAGATATTTAGACAGATGTATCTAATTCGTATAACGTAAAGAGGAAATTAATTGTTACATCATTGTAGGCTGACATTAATTAAAAGCCCTATGCTCCAATGTGCTTCGCCCCTCCACGCCATCATTATAAGTACCAATTAAATTACTGACGCCCTGCTTGTTTCAAACTGGAAAACTCTCATTGAGGATGAGCACAGAGTCGCCCACAGACTGCTGGGTTTTCTGGGACACTAAGCACTGCGGGTCTGGGACAGGGTGGCCGAGGTGACGAGGTGATGCTGGGGGGACATAAGGCAATCCCACAAGCCCTGTGAAACACAGCAAGAGATGTAGCACTACCGTTTACACCATGAAGAGTTAAGCACCCCACTGACTGCACACAGAAGAGGATCAAGGCCCTCCTTTCTGATTGGCTGTTACCATGTGTTCACGCAGCTGAGAGATGTTGACTGTAAAAAAAAAGTCACTCTTGCTCATGTCAAAGTCCTGCTAATTTAAACACATTTTATTGACAAAAAGAAGGTCAAGTTTGCTTAAAATGGAGAGAAATTGCATTGGAGCATAAACTCGTAAATGATAACGTGGAGTATTTAGTTGTTTTTGCATGTGATTTAAGGTTGGAATATGCTACATGACTTTTGCCCAGATTTTTGTCCCAATTTACGGTCTGGATGAGTTGATGCTAGTCAGAGCCAGTCTGCAGATTTGGGGCAGTTGGAGTTGACAGTTTTTGCAGAAAATTGCATATATGAAGGGCACAGATATTTTTAGGGTTTCCAGATGATTTTTTTATCTTCAGACTGTGACTCCATCCAGATATAAAACATGTTTGGAGCGCGATTTTAGAACACATATTGTTTTCATTTGTCATGTGTATTCTAGCAACATGTTTCTGCGTGAATTTGTTGTGTTTGTGAAGTCTGGTAGTAGTGTGTGACCTTTTTACAATATGTAATATAAGTCTCAGCTCAAAATACCCCATATCATTTTGAAAATGTGAAAAATCATTTGAAAAAATATTTTGAGTGGAAGCAGAAAGCAGTTTTGTCAGTCTCTTTAATGAGCTGTTGCTCCCCGCCCCCTTTTCCAGAATAGGGTTGTGCCTTTACAGCTCATTCCTCAGATGCTCTGCTAAAAAACGTGTTTTTATTTTGATTTTTTTTTTTTTTTTTTGTTTTTTTTTTTTTTGTTGTGTGAATATTATCATGTAATATTGCGCTGCTCATGTGTTGTTTTAAATAATCCATCATTAAACTTCTGATATGAGCGCAATGTTAACGTTTGTATTGGGTGTGCCCTCACACTGCTCATGTCATGTGACCGTCCTTCCAAAAAGGACATATGCAAATAAAGGCAGTTCTGGTTAATCAGAATACCAAGTAGTGAGCATGTTTTTTCCTCCGTATAATTAAATATAATTTACCGGTTATCATACGCAAAAATGGCTGCGCCAACACACACACATCTAAAGCACGCGCACAGAAAGCGGTTGTCACATGGCATGTGAGTGCTAAACTAAATTTTCTTTCATGACTTATTGCCGCTAACGTCAATACAAACAAGCTTATGTTAAAACACACGAGTTACAAAAACAGTCGGTAATGTCTGTGAAGGTAAACAGCTGGAAAACAGTGTTCTGTGCTCATCTGTGCAGCCAAAGACAGAACAGTTAGAACGCTTTGTTTGAACTTTCGCCATGGCGTACCATTAAACTGGTACACCGTTGTCACTTCCAAAATCACAATGGCGGCGCAGTGGGTGCAAAGGTGCAGATTAAGGGGCGGTAATATTATAATAAGATCCCCTTTCTACATCACAGGCCAGGGGGAGCAAAATCTGACACGCTAATTTTTTCACAAGCTTGCAGAGAAAGGCTTACCCCCAAAGAAATGCACCGGGACCCGATTATAGCACTTAATGACAGAAAAAGATTTTCATGATATGTCACCTTTAAAAGGTGTGTAGTGTGTTCCTACCTAAATGCAATTCCATTCCATCACTATTCATGAGCAAACAGAATCAAGTAAATCATGCAGTTTCACTGAAGCAAAGCTTCACTATTTACTTAACTTTTTTTTTTATTTACTACACTATTTACTTACAGCATTGCTGTTTTCGAAGTTGTTCTAAATAAAAAGAGAAAAGCATTAACCTTATCAAATTCATTGCTATAATTTGATGGTCACTTTTTTTTTGTTGCAATAAATCTATGCAACTGGTATGTGCAAATCAAGGTGATTTATAATACCTGAAGAAAGTTATCCATTAGCATGCCATTAATCTCAATGGCAGCTGGTTGGCTGGACCACAGAAGTACACGATTTTAACATTTGCCTATCAGCTAAACCACATGTGACTCTTATTGGAGCCACTACTAAATAACATAATGCTGGATTGGCTAATGGCTTCACAAGAGCGTGCACACACAGCCCCAAACCCTTCACTAGTGACTATCCCAAACTATGACCTCTACAGCAGCAGACAGTGACAAGTATAAATATTTTTCATGTTTTCAAGAGCTTTTTACAGGTAAAAACATCAGCTAAAATAAAATGCATTATTTATAATGCTGGTTGAATGTAGCATTTATTTTTCGTAGCTACCATCACCACATCAAAGGGAATATATTGGTCAGGGCATTGTTAGTGCATTATGCAAACACATTAAAACACTCCTTCTCCATGGCTTCAGTCTGTTTGCAACATAAAAGCAGCCAATCTAGATTTTTGAAATCTTTATAACGCATTTTGGCCAGGTTACTCAGAGTACATATGCTAGTGCAGGAACTATTAACACAATTGTGATTGCAGCAATTCTTTCACCGCCACATCCAGTCATCTGACAGAGTGTTCTGAATGCTGGTAGAACAGGGCAGATGGTAAGGACAAGTGGAACTAGGTACAGCGCTCTATAAAAATCCAAACCCATTACACTGCATTGCAAATGAGCACAGGGAATTCAGCGTCTTGCTTAAGCTAATTATCAGTGTCTCAACATGCTGGCAAACACCGCTAACATCGCTCCAGCTGACTGCACCATTTGTAATGGTCCAATTACACAAGATAGACAGCTAGGTAAAAGCTCAGTCAGAGAGGAGAGGGTGTTGAGTTCACAAAAATCAAGACTTAACGCTTGTCATTTGACATTTCTGAGTATTTTGAGGTATTCTGACCTCAGAAGAATGAGGACTGTTATCAAACGGGTTTCAACACACTCTAAGAAAAGTCCATAAAAATACAGCCCAGTGTACTGTTTTAACATGAAGGAATTGCCTGTGTTACCCAAATGTTGAATGACGCATTGCATTATGTAGTGTTTTAGGGTTGAAAGAAATGTCTGTAAATTTACGGGAACATGGGTAATTTTCTGCCTTGACGTTATCCGTTTTTCTTTGGATTTCTTACTTACGTTGTGTCTAATATTGTGTGGATAAACAGATAGACGCACACCCAAACTCATGCCATTGGTTGAGCCAGTGTGTCCAGAGGTTTAAACAATTAGACTTATTCATTTTCGATATTTGAAGTACTCATTTTAAGAAATGTAAGATTTAAAGTTAGAAAATGTTCTATTTTAAACTTGCATTGAAAAATGTCACATTTTTCCCCCAGCTATAATGATGCCCTATTTACATACTGAATTTTGATTTGCCCCACCCCCAAACTCATGCTATTGGTTGAGCCAATGTAACTGGATGTTTATATGACTGAAAGCATCAAAAGGATATCAAAAGGACATAGAAACATATAAACCTGAAATAAATAAAATTATCGTAAAAGTTGTCCATATCACTCATATGCTATATTCCAAATCATAATATGGATGACTTTAAGGGATAGTTCACCCAAAAATTTTCATTAATTACTCACCCTCATGTTATGACCCCAGAAAGGTAGCAAGGACGTCGTTAAAATAATCCATGTGACATCAGTTTTTCAACTGTAATGTTATGGAGCTATGAGAATACTTTATTTTGTGCACAAAGAACACAAAAATAATGACTTTATTCAACAAATTCTTCTCTTCCTTGTCAGTCTTCAACACGCATTCACGAGAGTACCACGACGCATACGTGTGATGATGCTGCTGACGCAGGAGCCGGCATTATAAAAACAAAAATTGGTTGAAAAAGGCATTATTCAACCTTGGTTCCAAGTGGTTCAATAAGGTCCGAACCAGCTGGGATGTCAAATCACTACGTTAACCATGTCCTTTACTCACCTTTTTGGCCTTGAACGGAGATTGCCGGTCTATGTAGCTTCAGAAAGCTCTCGGATTTCATCAAAAAAATCTTAATTTGTGTTCTGTAGATGATCGAAAGTCTTACGGGTTTGAAACGACATGAGGGTGTGTAATTATTGACAGAATTTTCATTTTTGGGTGAACTGTCCCTTGAAGTCATTATTATTCACTGGTAATCATAACGGATCAGTTCAAATCATTCAGACCAATGTTATGAAGTGGATCAACGATTAATTGAAAAGAAAACAATTCATTCATAAATCAGTACTTCTATCATGAACATATAGTTAGAGATTGATACTGATGAACATTTTGGTTCTGTTGAACTGTTATGGTGTTTTTTGTCATTCACTTTCTGTATATTGAAAAGAATGACCAGGGCTTTCTTTGAAAATTCCCATTTGATATCCCAGAGAAGACTGAAACAGCATGAAGGTATTATTAAATACATCAAAGCTATGATGCTACGAACCATGCTTTGCGTAATTGTGAAGTCCACTAAGGTGAATTGACTGGAAATTTGTCCGTGGTTGGGTGTGTGCGTGCGGAAATGACCTTTATTATTTTTAAAAGGCTTGTTTCTCAGCCAATTGTGCGATACTATTGGTAGCCACTGTTGGAAAGAAAGAGGAAATCCCATGGCCTGAATTGGCAGACCCTCCTATTTTCCTGCACTTTGTTTTCTCGTGCGCTATAAGGATCAGAAATCTCTGAATCAACTGATCCAAAAATGAAATCTTTGTAGTTGGGGAAAAAGTGGAAGTCTGGCTTTCGTAAGGAGTCTGGTCCTGTGTCCATGGGAAGGAAGAGACACACAAAGCCTCCAGGAGGGGATTGTTATGGTTGAGATGCATGCGTTTGCCGCTGATGAGGGTGAAGTTTGGGCTCACGTCTGCGCTCACAGTGGCACTGCCGAAACGCATCACTGGAAAAAATGACCATGGGGAAGACGCAGAGGAAGAGAAGTCTCTCGTCGCTAAGCTGTTTTGCTTGTTTTCTATAATTTCCCCTAGTGTTTTTGTTTTTGCCTGTGATTGCTTCCAGAATAAATAATGATTAAGCATGGGCTCGCTCTCATTACTGTGTTTGTCCTTCAACTGTAGCCAGTGTCCAGATAATAGCCTTCACAAAGCCTGACCTGCACTGTTTGTCCCGAAAACAAGAAATCAATCTCACACTCACCAAATGTATTTACTAGGGCTGGGTTTTGACACAAAATTCACGATTCGATTCGATTCTCATTCACAAGCTTTCGATTCGATTCAATATTGATTATTTTGGATATATATCAAGTACAGTACAAGCCAAATTTTCTCAAGGAAAAAAATTCTCTCAACTAATGCTGTAAAATATACATGAGAGTCAGTTGGTACTACATTACTATAATATTGAAGGTTAAAATTGATTGATTTGTTAAAATTACACTTGATGAAGTTTTTAAAATAACAAAGTTACAATTACATAATAATATTTCTACTTCAGTTTTTTTTTTTTTAATATAAACATAATGGTGGCTGTCATTAAAACTTGATGGATTTATTCAAACAAGTTAAACATTGAAGAACAGTCACATTTATAATGAATATGTTATATGGTACATATATTAATTGAAATGCTCCTCTCTAGAGTTCATTTTCTTCTGACTATGGTTTTTCCTGAGGTAAATGTTGACATTACATGACATTGGTTGTTACAAGCCGTTGTATAACGTCTTTGCTGGCTGCAACCCAGATTGACGATGACATGAACCGGATACGGGCTTGTAAAGGTATAACTCCTTTCTGTTAAACTACTTCGTATGTTAGGTCCTTTTTATTTGTGCTGAAACTGGTATTAATTGGGAGAGGACTCTCGTGGCTGCCTCCGTCTGTTTGAGAGGCTCTACAGCGAGCTGTCACTTCACTTAAACAGTTCCAATGGCATTTTGTTTGAATACTGCAATACAATGAAAATAATTTGAAATCTGAGACTTTGTTTCATATTAAAGTACCAAAGCACAATGCTTATTGCGATTTATTGAATGGGAAGCACCCTTAAATGTTCTGTCCATTAACTGAAAACAGTAGAATGATCGATTCTTGGGATTTAAGAATCGATATTGTTCCATAAAAATGAGAATCGACTAAAATCGTGATATCGATATTTTTTACCCAGCCCTAGTATTTACACTGGTTTTTACGGATTGTACCGTGAACATAATGTTTATTTATACAGTAGTATAATAAATAGCATTGTGGTAGCCTAATCAAAGAGTATCATGGTGTATATCAGATCACACTGGTATTACCACCATCTGATGCCTACACTTTACCATGGTAATAACATGGTAATTTTTTTCTAAAGATACACTACGGACCAAAAGTGTGAAATAACAATTTTTTAATGTTTTTCAAAAATAAGTATTTTATGCTCACCAAGGATGAATTTATTCGATCAAAAATACAGTAATATTGTTCAATATTATTGCAATTTCTAATATTGGTTTCATATTTTAATATACTTTAAAATATAATTTATTCTTGTGATGGCAAAACTGAATTATCAGCATCAGAAATCATTCTCATATGATGATTTGCTGCTCAAGAAACAATGTCAGGTTTGCAATTGCATGAATAAATTATATTTTAAAAGCTTAACGTAGAAAACTGATTTAAATTGTATAATTATTTCACAATATTAATATTATAAGTAGAAGAAAAAATGGTCAGCCTACTGTATTTTTAATAAATAAATGCAATCTTGGTGAGCATAAAACCTATTTCAAAAACATTTAAAAATCTTAATTATAGCAAACATTTGACCTGAAGTGTGCATTTAATTTGGGTTTACTCTGATAGGAGCCTGATTATTAACTAATTGATATTTTAATAATTTAACAAGATTCCATTCAAACTTGAAGTAGACCATTTAAGCCTTTGCTGTGTCTGTTTTGGATTTTTGGTAAACATTTACAAATTTTGTAAAAATTTATATTTTAAAGATTTTTAAAAATACGTTATACATTGAATAATATTCTCTAGAATTCTGCCCACCAGCAATGATGCCATTTGCATACTGAATTATTTTTGCTTGCATCTATTTGCACATTGTGAATGGTCTTTTCTCTCTTTTTTTAATATCTTTTTAACCATACAACCTCATTTACATTCCAAAGATGTTTTCATAATGCTCGTTAATTCACATACACAGGAAACAAAGCACTTATTGAGAGTCTTGACATTTCATTTATGCAAAACCAAAGTCTATAATATAAGCTCCTCCAAAATTTGAACACTATTTCTTTTGCTGCTTTGCAAACAATATTATATCCTTCAAAAATATTGCAAATCTAGTTTCAAAAACTTTTTGGGGGATAAATAGCAAAAGTCCACACACAGATGTTTGAGACTGTGAAATCAAAGGGTCAGCTCTCTGCACGTGTATTCTGGATCGATGGACAATAAGCGAGGTGTTGTTAATGGATTGCCATAATAGACATTTCAGGTTGACTTCTTTCTGCCACATTTTGTGTTTGCCAATACATCGCCTCAGATGCAGTACCTGTGCAAAGACGGGAAGCTGCGTGAGGCCGTGTCCATTTGTCTGTGGAAGATGGAGAGCGAGGAAGGGATGTGCGTCATATTCCAAACAGAAATAACAAGGACAATAACAAATAAATGAGAGAGGTTTGGCTAGGCGAACGTCCAGCAAACATCTCAGTACAGAAGTGACTCCACAGGCGGCGAAGGAGGAGGACATTCGGTGTGCTTGTGTGCCTGATAACATTTGCGGGTTAGCCGGGGACACAGATTGGTCTAGCACTAGCCTTCCAACCTGTTTTGGCATCCCGCAGTGGTTGACAGGATCATTATTGATGGTTACTGTTACAAAACTTGTGCATCTTTAGCTCTCTAATCTGCATTTTCTGTCTGCGGTTTTTACAAATTATCCGTCATGCCCTTTGGCTTCAACCCTGCCTCTTTTGGATGTAATGGCCAAGAGGGACAGAATTTGCTAATGGAAAGTTCCTTTAATTAGCATGTCTGTACTGGCAAACATCCTGGGGCAGTTAAGACATTTTCCTGGGCTTGTGGGGACATTTAGAACAGGCCTGTCTGTTTCACCCCCCTGCATTTCAGGGTCCAAGAGTTACGCGGTTTGCCTAGTTTTCCCAACTCCATTTGAAGCACAGTCTCTCCATCCACTCAGCACTTTAGTGAAACGTGTCTGACATTCTCTGTCAGTTACCTTAATAGCTGTATGTTGTGTGGTTTCTGAGAAGAGAGGAGGTGTCATTATTTAAAAAATTGAACAAGTTTAGCCGTGACATGCCATTGAGATGACAGAAATAACATACTGCCGCTCTGACAGAGCCGAACGCACACAGCTTAATGGTGATTGATGGCGTATTTGTTGTTAGAATGGCAGAGCTGCAGATTTGTTTCGAAGCCAGAGGCCCTTTATTGAAAGGACTGAAGGGTTTTATACAGGTTTCTACTTCATTAACACATGTGTACATGTTATAGTTGGCTGACAGTTGAGGCTTTTTTAAAAGATGGTTTAGGAAATGGATGCTTCTGACATTAAATTCGAAATGAGATGAGACCATAGACTGTATAAAAACATGGAAATAGTGTCCGTGACGTCACCCGTAGGTTTCTAAAGAACGTTTTTGAAGCTAAAAGTGGGTGGAGCCGGCCGTCGCCATCTTGGCAGAGCGTCACCGCGCGTCACTCCCGGATAATCAATGAAAATGGGCAAAGATGCGGGAGCTGTGCGAATGCTGCATGGGTGGGCCATGGGGCGGGTAGTCCCCACCTAGCTCGACGGCAGTATCAGCAGCAGCAATCCAACTGTCACTTAAGTGGCCACACCCTTAATTATGCAGTACTTTAAGTCTTAATATAATTTAAACGGATGAGTTATAAAAATTCCGCGGCAAACCTCTCACTAGTTGTCTCTCAAGCGGGCAAAATTAACTATATCCATATAACAAATACTTTTTTTGAACCTAGGCTGTAACATGGTTTTTTCTGGGCTGTAAAGTTTGGCATTGTTAACATTGGCGTGCTTATGGGATTGACTCTCTCTCTAGTCCCTTTTTAGCAGCCAGGGCTTCTCAATAGCGGCCAGTTGATGAATTAGGGCAGTTATAACAATCATCTTCGTGTTGGCTTCACGGACGAGCGAGAGCGTGAGGTTGCCGCTTGGTCGTTATTGTCAACTAAAACTAAAGCAGTTAAGTGTTTTCATTCATTGAAATAAAGAAATAAAATGGTGAAAAACGTAAGGAAAAACAAAAATGAGAAAAACGAATTGAAATATGTGTAAGTGACTAAAATGACAAATTAAAACAAACAAATTAAAGCTGAATAGAAATAATAAAAACAACAAACATAAAATTACTAAAACAAACTAAAATCAAAATGAAAATATACAAATAAAATAATTCTAAATATGAATAAATACTATAACAGTACATAAATAATACTAAAATAACACAGATAAAGTTTAATTTAAAAGTTGAGACCCAAAGTTGTCTACAGTGTCTGGGATCACTGCCAACAGTTTATCAACTCTATTACTGTTTGTTGCGTATTATTAATATGACATTTTATCTGATTGAACTTAGTAATCTTAGCACACACACATTTAACTATGAGGTCTCATCAATTTTTTTGGGTGTAAATAATTTTAAAAACAACTTTAAAAAGAATAAATACATTTTAAAGCTTTAAAAAATCTATGAAATATAGCTTATGAATGGAGTAAATGCAAGTAAAAATTGTAATTAGATAAGACAGTAATAACCACATTTAGTAGGGCATGAATATAACAAAGCCTGAGTAGACTCCAAGAGTACTAAAACTACCACCATCACCCACAGCACACACATACATATCTATTATATTATGATATTCAGGGCTGTCAAGCAAAAAAAAAAAGAAAAACGATTCTCACATCGCAAAATAATTACATGATGTGTGTGTACTGTGTATTTTGATCATGTATATTCATGTATATATTTAAGCAAAAATAGGGTTTATTTCAAATTTATTTATAATATAAATTATATGAATATAAATATATACTTGTAAATATTTTCAAAATATATACTGTATTTGTGTGTATTTATATATACATATAAATATACACCGTACACACATATATTTTGTAAACAAAAACTTTTTTTTTGGATGCGATTAATCGTTTGACACACATATATATATGTATACTGTATATATAGTTAATACAAATTGATAGTTAGCTTATTATAAATACGATATATATATATAGAAATAAAAATTACAAGCACATGAAACGAGCTTAAGGGCCATATTGCTAGTATCTCTTTAATATATATAAAAAAGCAGTTTAAAACCGAGACTGGATCATATCGTTAGGCATCATGGCATTCTAAAATTCAACTATTTTTTTTTTTTGTTTAAAATTAAAAATGGAGCAAGTTTAAAGCTGTGAGAATCAATGAAAGCATTAGGGGCCTATACTCTATGGAAGCGAGTAAATGGCAAGTAAAACATGTAATTGGATCAGTTTTATGGCCTTCTGTCCTAAGAACCTGGTAAAATCTACTAAGTACAAATCATGGCTCATACTATCGCTAAAATCTGTTTTCCCTTTGTACCAAACGCAGACCAACATGTGAGTAAACGCAGGTTTTTGTACATTGCTATGGCAATAGATGTTACAAATCGGACAGTCAGTTTGTGATACCTGGGTACTCAAGTGCAAGGGTCTTTCGCATAGTACCGGGGTCAGGCAGGAGGCCCAAACTCGGTCCTGGAGGGCCAGTGTCCTGCAGATTTTAGCTCCAACCCCAATTAAACACAACTGAACCAGCTAATCAAGCTCTTACTCTGTTAAATTAGAACTTTGTCTAGGCAAACTCAACTCTGCAGGACACCAGCCATCCAGGACCGAGTTTGGTGACCCCTGTACTATGGAAAGACCCTGCCTTGGAGTACCATGTATTACCAACTGATACCATTACTGTACCATGGTACCGGCACTGTACTTTTATGTAAGGTTGAAGAGATAGCACACAAGTGATGAATGAAAACAAAGAAACAATCAACAGAAGATTGATAAGCTTTAATATGATATCAGTGCAGAGATACAACTTATTGGGTCAAATTTCCCATACAGTAATGTCAACAATAATCATAATAATGTCAATATACATTTAGCATATTAAAATAAGCACGTACTTGCTTTATTTATTTTATAAAAAACTGCCTATTTTATGCATTTATCTAATGTTGTCTTTAAAGTTGAAGAAAACCACAAAACCAATGGCGCACATAAGGGCAGTGTTATCTGAAATTCAGTGGCTTCAGGGGGCTCGGTCTAGTGAATGACCTTCATAGTAGTAGATATTATACAGACATACATGTACCAGCACTTTCTGCACATTCAAATGCGCAACTCTCACGGTAACATCTTCATATGGCTGCACTGCTTTGAGAAAGATACGGCTTCACCATTTCCTCCTTTGGCATTAACATCGGAACATTCAAGTACTAAGTGGAGAACTGCATTGCTTTATAGTTTAGTGTTGAATGCTACATGATTCAATGGGCAGTGACCTAGATTTGCTGGTGTTAAGGCACCTGTAAGAGTTTAAATATGGGATTTTTGCCATTTACTAAAAGCGAACGCTATAGAAAGCACGTGCACATTGAGTCTAGATGTATCTGGTTTATTTGGGGAAAATATGCAGAATTTCACCCGACAACAATATAGTTCTTCCCTAGACGTGAAGATGAGAAGAGTCTGGAGAGATGTGTTATCTGTAACGTAACTGTCTATCACTCCAGCAGACAGGAGTTTCAATCTATGGGAGTCTTGAGCATTGAAATGTCTGTGAGATCTAGATTGAAATCTCTGTCTCTCTGACATCTGGTTTGTTCAAGGAGGTAAAACATTGGCTGCAGACTGTTATGCACATGTGGGGGCACTAAAATTTGGCTGTAGGTATCTTAAAGAGAATATCACTAATAAAAAAAATATATATATATATATATACATATATCATGTGTGTGTGTGTGTGTTTGCTGTGTTGTGTGTGTGTGTGTGTATTGTCGTCACATTATAGATATAATTTTACATAAGAAGTACATATAAAAATTCGAAATATATTTTATTTTGGGGGTAAAATGGGACAAAATAAATAAACTTTTTTACTCTATTATTGTAATGATATATTGTGTGTTTGATTGGGTCACATTTTACTGCACCAAAATGGGAGAAAAAATGTATATATATATATATATCTATATATTTCACTACGATAACAATTGTATATAACCATGCTTTAATATATAATACGATAATTTTAGGTACAAACTAGGACGCCAATAAATAATAATTAATTTCATTATTTCTTAACTTTTACTATTTATTCTGCATTGTTGGAATACTTTTTTTTTGTGAAAAAAAAACACGTACTTAATTTAAATTCTCTAACACGAAGTAAATGATTAATAACTTACTAAAATCACTATGTATCAAAAACGGGCATCATGTTTTAGTATTTTTTGTCTTTTAAGCAATTATAATTGGGAGAGTTTTGGGGGTAACTGTAACAAAAATAATGCAAGAAAATGTTAATAGTGCTGAAAATATGCATAATTGTCTTATTATCCTATGATATAATTGGATTTCTTTTCCTCTGGAGTGAAACATGACCTGGACATGTTTTGTGTAGTTGTACACAGCCACACATCTCCAGTCTGCTCACAAAACACACTATCTGTCACTGGCTTCACTGGATGTTTCCAATAATCCAGCTATCCAGCCGCTAAACACTTTCATTATAAACTCCACGAAAACGAAGACTCAGTTTCTTAGGTTTAATCATGACAAGTGTTTAGCGGCTGGATAGCTGGATTATTGGAAACATCCAGTGAAGCCAGTGACAGTGAAAAGACATTACATCTCAATAGGCTGTGAAAGGTAAGATGGACTTGGATGTTAGGAACCGCATGGGCACCTTGCAGTGAACACCAAACTAATATGGCTTACTTCCTTTTAAACAGGGAGTCAGGGGTGGACTAGGTGGAAATTCAATTCACAGCCCAAAATGAATATCAAAATAAAAGTCATAAATTGAAATATTAAGTCCAACACACTCCCCTCCTGGGGTTCATAATACCCCACTTTAATCTTTGGCTTAACAACCGGATTGTGTGCCAAACCTCATCTTTGTACCATTAAACCTTAGCAATGTGTCAATCTCTTTTTCACCAGGGGTTTAGATTTACATTCAAATTGAACAGAAGATCTAAAGTGCAAATATGTGTTTAAGAATCATCATCATCCATTACTACATATCGCCACAGTCGTAACCAATAGTCTTAAGAAATAATTTAGATCCTTTATGATTCGACTTTAAAGACAACCTCAAGGCAATTCAAATAAAAAGAGAGTTAATGTTATTATTTATGTATTCATATATCGGTGCACTGGCATGAGCACGGCATCTTTAAATAAACAACGCCAGAACTGCACTAAGTATTAAACAATTCTTTTAAAGTCCAATAGTACATAACGTCCTAAAACAATTTAGTTTATATATTATAAAAAAAAAAAGAAAATTCATCTAAATTTTTTGAACGCAACATGTTGTGCTGGCCATGCCATAATCGTAATATTCATTTGGCACATTTCCCAAGAAAAAAATCCGTTTCAAGAAAAACTCGATTAAGGACTCTACTGAGTAGTACAAGAGCAAAGTATCCAGGCCAAATAAATGCTTAATCTTTATTATCAAAGGAAAATCTATTAGTAGAAATCTTATGTAGCATCTTCTATAATATGGCTATCGTCTTATCAGCTAAATTGACAAAAAGATATGTTTTTAAAGGCAATAACCGAGATCAGAGACAAGAAACCCAGTATTACCAACTAAGGCGAACAAAGAAGGCACATATAACTGAATCCTGAATCATGGCTCAGGGAGGACAAGCATAAAGACCCGCATGAACCAGGCTGCGGCCGAGCACAGTTTTCTTTTCACAGGATTTTACATATTTCTGTTGAACACAAGTTTGTTGGATGTTTTTTCTTTATTTTTTTTTTAGACGCAGGCTAACCATGATTTGGCTAACATGACTGCAGAAAAAGGATCTTTTCATTTCTTCAGAATTGATTGAATCAGAAAAAATATTTAATAACATTAAATATATGATCGTTAAAAAGTCTGTGGCGACAAAATTCATTTTTTGTTAGCTTTTAAGGAGTAGCTACTAGCAGCAGTGTTGCGCAGCACAGGTGTAACTTAAATAAAAGGCATCATTAAACTTGATTAAAGCAAACTAAGCCTCAGAAACTAATTTATTTGTTAAATTATAATAGTGCAATGTCATTTTAGTGTCGGGGCGAAATTAAGATTTGATAAATGGCTTTTTAAATTTAGTAGAACTTAATTTAATTTATTTCTCTTATATTTGTTTTGCCATGTCAGCACATCATATTAATTTAACTGCTTTTTTCAATAATATGTTATTTATTCATAATAAATCAAACTGCTTTTTAATTTAGTAGAATTTAAGGTAACACTTTACTTAAAGCCTTTATGTATAATGCCTTATAAAAGGGTTATTAAAGGGTAGACCCTGCATTGTTAATTCATGATGTGGTTCATTGTAATAGCATACATCTTGTTGAAAAACTATATTACAACCAAATTTAAAATGCATACGTATACCATGAACTGAAGTGTATAATGTATTGGTTACAATTAATCATTAGATTGCACAATTCATTATAAAGTGCATTACAAGGCATAATTAATGCATTAAAGATACTTTTATAATGCATTTTACATAAAGGCTTTAAGTAAAGTGTTACCGAATTTAATTGAATTAATTTCTTTCATATTTGTTTTCTATCATGTTCATTTTAAGGGGTTTGTTTAGAGAATACTACCTACCTAAAGCATAATAACAAGGGTCACTGTATTAGACCAGGTTGTTTTTTGTCAAATCTGGCAACCCTTCACTCAGAGTGAACGTGTTTGTGCAAGTGGAAAGACAGCAGCACATGTATGAAGAGCAGCTATTGTTAATGCTGATTGAATTATTTAATAAAACATCTTTGGAAACCACTGCATTAGTGTATAGATGAGCTCAAAACTAGCCTTTTGATTTCATGGGGTCTGTAATGATGTGTCAGAGGTAGGAAAGTTAGAAAAAATAAAAGAAATTAGAACATTTTAAAACAAGTAGCTTACAGTAGATTCTTTTTTTTTCTTTCTGAAATGATCGAGTGACAAAAAAGGAGAGTAGCTGCAAACGCGCTTCGGGCCGAGATCTGACAAGCAAGACACAGACGCAACATCATTTTCATGCTCTAACAGAATTACCTTAACTTAATTTCGCGATAACCGTCCTTGGAACTAAAAAAAAAAAAGCACATTTATATAATTTATGAGACGTAGAGAATAAAAATAGAATCAAAGCTACATTTGTCATGTATGCGCTCAGGTAGATATGACTGTGAGAGGGTGTTTGTGGGATGGGCTAAAGCTGGGATGGTGAGTGTGAGATGAGCGATAGGGTTCGGGGGAAAGTGGGACTGCATTTCTGTGGAGAACACGTGACCTGGTAGCTGGGGGGGGGGGGGGGGGGGGGGGGGCGTCTAAGTGGCCTTTCTAAGCTCTTAGTGTAGGTCTACTAGCCCTGCAGCTAAATGTAAGATTGGCTCCTTGGGGCACACGGACGTTGATCCTCAGGGCAGTCGTAAGCGTCCTTTCATGGCCGAGAGGAGGTCCTTCGAAGGAGGGTCCGTCCGATAAGACGACATCGCGATTCCTGCAAACCAAGCTGTGTTCTGAGATATCATGCATTTCACACGTGCATGACCATGTACGAGCAGAATGGCATGTCTTTGTCGTTCTAGAGCTCAACTCATCCATCTTTGGAGGTAAGGCTGGTTGCATTTTGACTCATCTGTAGTTCCCAGCACTCTTCTCTAAAGGGGCTCTTTGTCAGCCTTGTACGTTCGGCCCGATTCCCTGGAATACTGGGTCGGTCCTGTGGCTGGTGGTCGCTATTCCTCCATTAGGGGCTGCATGCATTGTCTATATATAAACACCTTATTTGATATGCATTGATATGGAGTTGTCTGCAATGCACATGCTATACATTGATAGGTTGGTGGGTGCTATAGGTTCTTGGGCATGATTTGGCTCTGAGATCGGTGTAAGATTTCAATTCTGTAGTAATCTTTTTTAATTATTAAATACTAATAAAGCATTTTCCGTGTAATCCTACCTTGATTTTTCGGCCATAACAGCACCGCTCTCATTCGAAAGTCTCCTCACCTTGGCTGTTGTGATTTTGTGATGGGGCGTCAAGTGCGCTCATTCCTAAAACATAGCAGATAGGGTCATGTGGTGACTTATAATTTAAAGCATAAATATCACACCAAAACAAAAATGTAAAACTATAATTTCAAAGTGTTTCAAATGTTTGGATACACTTGATCTAATTGACATTTTTTTATGATTTTATAAAATCTTTTAAAGAGAGGTTTATGATTAAATGCTTGAAAGTTTGCCAGGTAAACACAAATTTATTTGAAAATGGAGTGGATAATGAAGGAAAGGCAGCCAACAAATGTCCAGGACATCTTTCAAGCTAAAAATATAAGGTACTAAATAAAGTACTAATCAAAATTATTAGTACTAAAATAGTACGAACAAAAAATAAGTAGTAGTTCAAAGTTTTGACTGGAAGTGTGCGTTTGAAAAAATAAGCAAACCATGTCGTTTTATTTATTTAATAATCTTATTTTCAGGACAGTAAGCAGTTAATATTTTCAGTTTCTCTCGCTCTCTTTTTTACTTATTGCATTTTAATTTAAACAATATTACTGTAATACAATTACCTTCATAAGTACTTTACCATTAGGTTGGTAAGAATATTTCTGGCATAATAATAAAGACAATTTTAGAGGGTAAATATGCAACAAACAAAAAAATCCAAATGAACCAACCAAATTTCCTTTGTGAAATATAATTAATAATTATTTATTAATGTTTAGATTAATAATTTATTGCATTATACACTACCGATCAAGTCTCTTATGCTCACCAAACCTGCATTTATTTGATTCAAAATACAGTAAAATGTAAAAAAAAATACAGTAAAAACTGTAATATTATTACAATTTAAAACAATGTTTCTAGTTAATATATTTTAAAATATAATTTATTCCTGTGATGCAAAGCTGAATTTTCAGCATCATTACTCCAGTCTTCATGTCCCAATGATGCCTTTCAGAAACACTCTATATACTAAAACATTAAATATAATGTTAAAATATGAACAAACCATTGTCATCTGTGTGAACGAGCGCTTGAAATTGTTAGCGAGAGTAAGTTGAGCTGGACTTATATCTCTGTAGTTCTGCACAAAGTTCTCCATGGGCCTGTGAAACAAAGACCGGAGTCATCCAGTGCAAATCTAAAGATAGCAGCATATGTTATTTTATAAGACCGAACCCAGAGAAACACCCTGTAATATGCAGAATCACCTTTGCAAATAAGGCGCCATTCGATTTGCTGGCACAGTTTGGCAAGAGCGCTTTGCAGCTAAAGGATCCATCATTCCAGCCTTGCTGGGTAACGGAGGGTCAGGCGGCCACTGCAGATTCTGACGGCCTCCCATAGAGGACAGCGGGGTGCTGGCGGGGTCATGGTAGGGAGGCATCTGCATGGGGCCCCTGCTGTAGGGTACAGATGGCCAGGACTCCACAGAGCCTCCGTTGATGCTCTGCTTGTCCCCTCCTGAACTCATGTTGGGCTGGAAGTGGGCTGCTGAAGGGGAACTCAAGGGTTGGAAGAGGCTTGTGATGTTGCTGAAGCTCTGCTGGTTGGTACCCAGGGCCCCGATCTCAGATGACGGATCCTCCTGGCAGATGGGATTGAGCTGGAAGTCCTCACCATCCATGGGGATGTAGGGAGCCAGAGTCTCCAAGTCCAGATCATTCAGGTCAGTCTGGAAGGTCACAGGGAGAGGTCAAAGGTCAGCAAGTCTGGATTCTACATGGAACACCTGATTTTGTGTTTTTCAGAATAGTTGACATTAAAAGGATCACGAGGAATCAAAATATCTCTGGATAAGATAAAAGACCTTCAAAAGAGTTTTTTTTTCTTTCAGAAATGAAAAAAAGGGACTGCCAAAACAAATCATAAAACAAACAAAAAACACTCACATCTATTTAAAATAACAAAAAAACTGACTGTTTTTGAAACAAAAAAACTAAACAAAAAACTCTCATTTGTTTAAATATGCATTTGTTTAAAAGTGTTTATATACAGTATATATTTAACGGGATTTACATTTCTCATGATCTTATCATACCTTTGCTTGAAGGTTTGGCAGGCAAATACAAACTTTTTTTAAAATGTATTTTATTTAATGGATGAGACTGGATTAAGAAAAGGCAGCCAACAAGTGCTCTATGTGGGAACTTTTAAATAGATTTTAAATATTTAAAAATGTTTTTTAAATTAAAATAATATATAAAATATTTTTTCCTGTCATATTTAAGATTTCTTCGAGATTTTAACCAGTTATAATCTCAGTGAAATATGTACATATAAATATTAAAAAGTATGACGTACTTCATATTAAATATAAAAGCATTATTGATATTACAGTTTGGATATTGTACAACCTTTTGGTTGCAGGGAGTCTTTGTCTCTTGTGTGTCCAAGGAAAACAGTTTCTCGGTCAGCTCCACCTTCAGGTCACTGTCCACTGAGGTGTAGTAATCTCCAGGACTGCTGGGCTGTTCAATAAATAACATACTCTATGACGACATACTGTACAGTAATCAATGTTTTATGCAAACAAAATATGTGGCGATGAGAAGATGTAATATTTGTGTTTACTGTAGAGCAGCTGCTCAGGCTGGGAGTTGTACTGCTGGCCGGCAGAGCCTGAGGCACAGAGAAAGTGCCGGCCATCTTGGCCATGTCTCCAGCGTAGCTTGTCTTGTGTCCATCATAAACAGAATGTGAGAGACAAAGAGAGGACAGGCAGGGGCAACAGCAGGACCTTTGCTGTACCGGGTGCTCTCATATGGGGGTTACCTGAAAGAAGAAAGAAGAATGAATGAACGGCAGATGAAAGATTTGATGTAGGTAACGAGGTGGTGCATAAAAAAAAAAGTGTGTGATAGACCAAATCAGCCGGGATGATTACAAGCTGTTTTTTATTTTGGACATTTTGAGGATTGTACTGTCAGATGGACCCTGTCAGCTTGACTTGATGAAAAAAAGGCTGTTGGCGTGCAGTTGTGTCCAGTCGTGACAAAACAGTAGTTGCTAGCTGCTTTTCATACGTTGGTGAGAATATGTGCGAACACCGTGAATATTTGTTAGTATTAGGACCAATTCCACTAAACTAGTGTTTATTGATGCAATTATACCATATGGCTCGTTGATTAGTACTTATAAAAGCATGTATTACTGCTCTTTTCGCATGTCATATTTAGATCCCTTAACCCTTACCCAATACCTAAATAAACAACTACCTTGTTACTACTTAAAAGAGCCAGATTAGGAGCTTATTGAGTTAAATAGTAGATTAAATGGTGAGAAACTGGTCCCCAAAGAAAGGTGGAGCCAATCTTTGTTAGCATTTATAATAAAAGATAATTTTAAGGGGTAGATATCCTGAAAAATCCAAAATGGCTTCGAATTGATAACCCTTTGTAAAAACATTGGTTTAATCTACTATATATACTTTATATATATGAGAATAATATATAATGCAATCGCGATACCGGCTCTATATCAGCATGGGTGTGATTAGGCCAGAGGCAATCACAGGCGCTGATTATAGACGCGGTATCGCTCGAGTACGAGAGTGAAGATTGCGTTTTATACAACAGTTCGAAGGAACATGCCTAAATTAAACAAGAATCAAGGACGTGCCAATTAAACCTCTTTTGGCGGAACTACTTCCTTTCCGCCACGGATTTCTTCTATAGTAACCTAACGGACGTACGATTAGCTAGTGAATAATAATTAAAAAAAACTAAACATCGCCCTAGGCAGAACAAGGCGGAGTGGACACAAAATTGTGAAAGGGGGTTCCTGTAGTGTACCAGTACCAATATCTCACAGTGTCTAACCAATCAGATTTGAGCAACCCAGGAATAAAAGGTTGTATTTTATATATATATATGTATATATATATTATATATATATACACACACACACAAAAAAAAAAAAAACACACACACACACACAAACACCACACACACACACCACACACAAACACAAACATAATTATTATATAATTTTATATATTATATAATTCAACCACATTACATAAATAATAATTACCTACTTACACACGGGCACCACACACACACACATATACATATCTGTGAAAAGGTTTTTGCCCCATTCCTGTTTTTTTAATTTTTTACATACTTGTCACACTTAAAAGATTCAGACCATCAAACAAATTTTAATATTACACAAAAATAATGCAAGTAAATACAAAATGCAGATTTTAAATGATGATTTCTTTTATTAAGGGAAAAAAAAAGCTGTCCAAACCTGCCTGGCCCTACGTGAAAAAGTAATTGCCCCCTAAAATCTAATAAATGGTTGTGCCACCCTTTGCAGCAACAACAACTGCAATCAAGTGTTTGAGATAACTGGCAATGAGTCTTTCACATCGCTGTGGAGGAATGTTGGCCCACTCTTCTTTGCAGGTTTGTTTTAATTCAGCCACATTGGAGGGGTTTTGAGCATGAATGGACTGTTTAAGCATTTCAATCGGATTTAAGTCCAGACTTTGATTTGGCCACTCCAAAACTTAATTTAGTTTTTCTTGAGCCATTAAGAAGTGGACTTGCTGGTGTGTTTGGGATCAAACCTGCTACATAACCCAAGTGCGCTTGAACTTGAGGTCACAAACTGACTGCCGGACATTCTCCTTCAGGATTTTATGATAGAGTGCAGAATTCATGGTTCCGTCAATTATGGCAAGTCGTCCAGGTCTTGAAGGCCAAACAAAAGCAGCCAGCATCACAATAAACCCACATGTTTGAAGTTCGGTATGCTGTACTTTTTAGAACTGCTGTGTGGGTTTTACACCCAGATGTAACGGGACACACACCTCCAAAAAGTTAAACTTTTGTCTCATCAGTCCACAGAATATTTGGCCAAAATTCTTGGGGATAATCAAGTTATTTTTTTGGCGAATGTGAGACGAGCCTTTGTGTTCTTTGTGGTCAGCAGTGGCTTTTGCCTTGGAACTCTTCCATGGATGCCGTTTTTGCCCAGTCTTTTTCTTATTGTTGAATCATGAACACTCACCTTAATTGAGGCGAGTGAGGGCTGCAGTTCTTTAGATGTTTTTCTGGGTTCTTTTATGACCTCTTGGGTGAGTCGTCATTGTGCTCTTGGAGTAGTTTTGGTAGGCCGGCCACTCCTGGGAAGATTCACCACGGTTCCAAGTTTTCTCCATTTGTGGATAATAGCTCTGACCGTGGCTTGCTGGAGTTCCAAAGCCTTAGAAATGGCTTCATAAACCTTTCCAGACTGATACATGTCAACTAATTTGTTTTTCATCTGTTCTTGAATTTCTTTACATCACGGCATGATGTGTTGCTCTTTAACCATGCTTCACTTCGTCAGACAGCTTCCATTTAAATGATTTCTTGATTCAACAGGTCTGGCAATAAGTTAATTCGGATGGGGTGGCTAGGTGAAATTTAACTCAGCTTTCTTAAAATAATGTGGGTATTGGCCAAGTTCTTTCCGATGAACAGGAGGGGGGCTAATCATTTTTCCGTGGGACAAGGTAGTTTTGGACCGCTTTTTGCCCTTAATAAAATGAACTCCAAAAATTTAAAAACTGCTTTTGATTTAATTGCATTATCTTGTGTAAACATTTAAAATTGTGTGATGATTGAATCTTTTCAGTGTGCAAATATGCAAACAAAAAAAAAAAACAAGGACGGGGGCAAAAAACTTTTCACACCCAACTGTATATAACACACTACAATACATGTTTATTATTATTTTTAAATAAATAAATAAGAATATAGTTAATATATTACAGTATATAATGTATTTGTTACATTTTAAATGTAATTTATTTCTGATGCAAAGCCAAATTTTGTCAAATGATCCTTCCAAAAAAAACAAAAAAACATTTGAATATGTTGATTTGTTGCTCAATAAACATTTTTTTATTTTTCTAAATGTTAAAATCAGTGCCATTTCATATTTCATATCATTGAACAGCATTGAATACAGGATAAAATCTTTTGTAACTTTTGAGGAATTTCATGTGGTTTTCCTGAATTAAAGTATTAATTTTCTGTTTATGTTTTCTTTTGACTGAGAGAAGAACGGGAAAGAAAAGACATCTATAAAACAACACTACAAAAGAAAATGGCTGTATATTTATTCACCTCGAACAACTGTTGTGTACGTCTTATGTGCTTTCTTCCACCCTGTTCCCTAGATATTGGTACTATTGTTACATATCGTTCCAAAACTACAAAAAAAGAAGACCGTTCTCACCAAAGTCAAGAGAGATGATGGTGTCACCAGGTGTAGGTGCCAGCTGGGTGAGATCCTCAGGCTCCTCTTTGAGTTTGGTGCTTGGACTGAAGAAACAGTTAAAGTGCTGAGGCTTGAACAGAGACTCAGTCTGGTCCATACAGAAGATCATAGACTTCTCCTCAACATCACTAAGAAAAGAGAGTCTGATAAGTACGACTGATGGCTGTACATACAACACTGCTGAGAGAGAAAGTCACAAGCGTGTGCATCACCATGCCTCAAATGAGCTGTGTGAACATTCATCAGTTTCCCCCTTTGTGTTCCACAGAAAAAAATAACGACATAAATGATTTGGAATGACATGAGGGTGACTACATTTTTGGATGAACTATCCCTTTAAGTTGTATTTTTTGTCTTTAATTGGATTACAAGCGTCGATGAGCAGAGAACAGAAAGTTCCAGACCGCAGATGCAGTACAAACATCACATCACAAGCTTTGTCACCTTTCATTTTTTTGCGTTACCTCAGCACGTAGTTCACGCACACAATGCACTGGGGCTGGGAGTTGCGACTGTTGTAGATGACGGTACCCTGGGTCTCCACCCACACATAGCCCCCATTCTTAGCCAACATCCTGTACTGACCGCTCACCGCCTGGCCCTTAGTGCACACTAGGAGGGAAGAAGAGAAAATAACATCTTGAGAACACATCCATTTCCTAAAAATTGACTTTTGTGCTGACATTTTGATTTAACGGCCGGTCCAAATGTTTTCTCAGCCATTAGACATGAGGATCTCTAAGAGGGTCTTTGGTAGCTATAACAAACCGGGACAGACAGCCGGACCCATCAACGGAAAGCTAACATAAGCAACAGGACAAACAGAGAGACGCAGACAATGAGGGATTGCTGATCTGAGTTTTGATAGTCTGTCTCCGTGATACGTTCGCCCTGGACTCGGTCCAGATCTGCCGTGGGAAAGCATTGGTTTCGGGTCAAGCAGTTCACTCCCGGCCTGTGCATGCGCTGCTCTGCAGGACGGCCACGTTGCGGAAAGCCTTGCGACTTTATACAAGCGGTCGGAAAGGAAGTCGCATAGAAAGACGCAGGTTCTAAGAGGAGGCCAGTGTCCCTGTGTCAACGAGCTTGGTCCTTCCAAAGGCCCCGCTAACAATTTAAAACATTTGCTTGTATTCCTACTGAGTCGTTGAAAAAAATTTCCATGTTTTCTCATCCTTATGCATGGTTTTTAAAAATAGCGGGAAGATATTTTTATACATCCACTACTGTTCAAAAGTTGGGTCTGCATGATGTTTTTAAAAGACCTCATCTAGGCTACATTCATTTGACAGTAATATTGTGAAATATTTTTACAATTTCAAATAGTTATGCTCTATTTGAATATATTTTAAAATGTAATTTATTTCTGATGCAAAGCTGGATTTTCAGCATCGTTACTCCAGTCTTCAGTGTCACATGATCCGTCAGAAACCATTCTAATATGCTGATTTGCGGCTCAAGACACATTTCTTATTGTTTTTAATGTTGGAAATGTTGTTGTGCTGATTAATATTTTTGTGGAAACCATGCATAAACATTTTGTTCAGGATTCTTTGAGAAACGTAGTTAAAAAGAACAGCATTTATTTGAATATAAATATTTTGTAACAATGTAGAAGTCCTTTACTGACACTTGATCAAATGTGAATGCATCTAATGACTTAAAAGTATTTTTAAAATCCACACATTTTGAACGATACTGTACATCCTGAACTGACTTGAGCTAAATAATGACACTATCGTCTTTCAGAGCTGCTGTTCAGCAGATACTGCAAAATGGTCCACAGTTGAGTTTTCCATTAATGTTACTCTATCTCCTGTTTAATATTGTGAAGCTGCGTTGACACAGTCTGTATTGTATAAAGCGCTACAGAAGTAAAAGTGACTTGACATTCTTGTTATTTTAATTTATGAAGCAATATATATGCTACTTATAGAGCAGGTTCATATTGCCAACTAAAGTCTAAGCATTCACCATTAGTAACTGTTTGTTTTGCATAACACAGTGCACACATTTATGATTTCCTTGGCACACAGAAAGAGTTTGGTAGGGTGTTTTGCATTGAAACGTTTGTGTTTAGGTTTATTAGGTTCTTATTTAATTAATTCTCTTTGTTTTTCTTGTTTCTTTGCTTTCATATATGACAAAAAAAGGGTTTGCAGTGGAGATGTAACCAGGTGCAAATTTTGTAATAAAACGAATGCAGAACAAAGTTTGAGTGGGGAAACAGAAAATCACTTATACAAAGAGTGCTTCTCAATGCATACGCATGTTCGCTCTGAGAAATATACAATCTATAAGACTGTGTCTTAAAATATAGAAATGTTTTTTTATGGTCGTTTGATAAATGATGGAAGCTCTTAGAAAAGTTCAAGTGATTAGAAAAGAAAGAGACAAATAAGTGGTGAAAGCACAGTCACGAGGCAGCTCCAATCCAGATCAACACTTTTATTTCTCCTCTACACACTTTGAAAAGACTCTAATTACATGTTAACGTCACGGTGGACAGAAGCCACTCCACATCCAGCATCTGATTAGGGAGCAATCTGGGACACCTGGCCCGGCTGAGGAGCACCGTAGCTGTGTTCTTATCTCTTCTGTCACCCCTAATGGGGTACAAAATGTCCTAATAGCTGCTCCGGTCATCCTTAATAGAACCAATCCAATAAGGCTCTTTTGAATCGTATTCATAACTCAAACATGCATGCGAAATGCAATTTGTCTCAAATGCAATTTGACTCAGGAGGGCTGGCGACCTCAGTAATATATACACATATACACATAAATACATATATACATATACACACATACATAGATATATAAGTATATATATTGTGGTTGCTGTTCGGGGAAAGTCTGTGTTGAGACCGTGTTTGTAAGCAGCACCTCTGCTTAGGAATGAAAGATCCAGATAAATGAAAAGCTAAAAGGCAATTCGGTGCACGCAGCTTTGATAAAGTAAATAAAAATGAGAGGGCAGAGACACTAGGGATGATGATATATGCTATGTGTTGAAAATCATAATAATATTGAAATATATCATACAATAATATATTATAATATTATTTAACCCTGAAGAATTGTTTGCCAGTGTTTTTCAGACAATTCAGGGATTAACAAAGGAAAACAGCAAACAACGTGCCCAGATATCGTACACGTTTAAGAATATAATGTTTTGTTTTTGTTATTAGTTTTTTGTCAATGAAAAATTTCCATCTATTTATTCTGAGTATTATCTTCTAAAACTGTGGGACCAGTAATAGTACTTGTCTCTTTTTTGTAAAGAAACATTTAATTTGCAAAAAACTAAAGCCAACAAACACCCCCTCCCCGAATTTTATATTTATAAGAAAATAAAAAAAACATATATATAAAAAAAAATATATACGCACTATTTAAGAATGTGGAGAGTAATACTGCAAAAGTTAAAAATATATTTTTTATGTTTTTGAAAGAAGTCTTATGCTTACCAAGGCTGCATTTATTTGATCAAAATATTACAATTTAAATGAACTGCTTTCCATTTCCATACTGTTTTTTTTTTTATTTGAAAGATTTTAAAATATGAATTGGAATTCATGTGAGCAAAGCTGAATTTACGCATCATTACTCCAGTCTTCAGAAATCCTTCTAATAGGTGATGAAGTGCTCAAGAAAGTTTCAATATTATCGATGTTGAAAAACAGTGGGATAGTTTTGTGAAAACCTCTGCACAAACATTTAATGTTACAAATCTTTGAAAAATTACAATGTCTTTACTGTCACTTTTGATCAATTTAATGCATCCTTACTGAATAAAAAGTACTAATTTCTAAATTCTAAAATGATCGACAGGCAAAGACCATTTCTGATAGGCTAAGAAAGTGTGCGCCTTTTTTTTTTTTTTACAATCTGGACACCTATTTCAGTAATATCTGTCATGCATGTTATTCTGATTAAACTGCTTTTCAACAAAAGGTTTAATTAGACAATGCACAATGAACGGGATTCAGGGTATTATGAGACCACTGGGAAAAGAGGTCAATAGCTTTATGCATTCAGAAAGAAAGCAAGTGCGAATGTGTATGCGTGCGTGTGTCTGTGTATGTACATATAGACATGTAGCGGTGAAGTAGCAGATATCAGACAGCAGTTGCACACAGAGCGTGTGTTTAAGGCTGACTTGTTCTGTGTTGAAGGGTTGAAACAGTAAACCTCGCCACCTGTGCTGACCTGATCCACCGCTCTTTCTCAGATGCTCGACCCCAGCTCCTGCTTTCTAACCACACTCTCTAATCCTCTTCTCATGGCACCGCTTGATGCCCGCAATGGCAAGGCGATGTTAGGAGTGTGTGTTGAGTGTAGCAGTCATATGATTATACATGTGGATGTAATTTTCTTTTCTTAAATATGGTCAATTATTTCCCAATAACACATGCTTGAAGTGTGAAAGAGAGAAAAGGTTTCCAGTCATCTCACACAAGGGTGCAAATGAATGACACGTACGGTTCTGGTGGCTTTTGGTGACGTTGTCGGAGTCCAGAGCATGATAGAACTCATACGCCGACCGGCCCAGAAGATCTTCAGGACTGTAACCCATCAACTCAGTAACTCTGGAAAAAGTGAGAGGCAATTAACATTACAAACACACACACATTAACACACACACAACTGCACAAAAGCGCTCAGCTATTTTCTTTGATCTGCACAAGCTTAGTATTTTTAAGCCAATTTAATAATGATCCATTTCATGTGATTTGTTTGGCTGATATCAAAAAGTGGAGTTTCAGAGGGGGGACTCGTGTTTGCGGTGAGGGTTGGGGTGAATGTTAGATTTAGAGGCCATAATCTAACTAATTAAGAATTTAAAATCTCTTTACTTTAAAGGATAATATATGACTGAATACTGAAAATATGATTTTTCAAAATTGTAAATAAAGATTACTGGAGTAAGATTTCTAAGAAAAATACCAATTCAAATTTTACACTTCAAACTTTGTTTAATTGAATGTGTTACTTGCAATTTCTATGTAATTTATTAAATTTACTAGCAATTTCAGATTTTTTTCAGGGTAGACTGAGAAAATTTGGCACTGGCCATTTTAAATTTATAATATTTAGTAATATTATCAATTTAACTAAACAAAATGTAGACCAAATAACCATAATTATGCTATCCTCCTCTATAGCCGCTTTACTGAAATTGAATTCATTTCATAATTGATTAATTTTACATATAAATATTAACAATAAATGGTGTTAATTTTGGAATACTTAAATATTAAATTAACACATCTAAGGGAAAGTGAGCTCTTCTAAAAGCTTACGAAACTATCTATATAATCCAATTAAAGCATATAAAATATAATGAATTGTATTTTTAAGTAAAATAGTTTTTGTAGTGAGTTTGGACGAAAAATGTGGAAAACCACCAATAAAGTCGTGCGAAAAGAATATTAAAATAAATAAAAGAAACAAAACTACGAAAAATATTGTCTCATTAGGTAAAAACTTAATTTAGTTACATAACATTTCTAGGACTGTGATAATGTGTTTCATGCCCTCTCCACGGTCTATTTGTGTAACGGTTATGGATTTGTCGAATGAATGGACCATGGTATATTTCGTTCTGAAAGGTTGTGTTAGTGGCAGTGAAGTGGATCGTTGTACTGAAGGTACATAAGGCAGAAGCCCTTGCAGATACTGACTCAGTATGCAGGAAGGGGGGGTGTGTGTGTGTGTGTGTGTGTGTGGTATGCAGGCCTGCGGTTTATTAAAAAGAGCTCTATTAACCAGTCATGACACTAACCACATCTTGAGATGCTGAGGCACAAAACACCACACCGTACAATAGCCAACTGACCAGACGCAGGTTTTGTTTTGTAAAAAAGTTTGGGACATTCCATAGGCGTATGGTTTGTTATAAGTCCAAAAACGTATGTTCTATTTGCAACTACACCTAAAACCTTACCCGTCTTACAGGAAAATTTGCATATTTAGAGTTTCAAAAAAAAAAAAAAACTCCTTCTGAATGATTTATAAGCCTTTTGAGATATGGAAACTTCAAAATGTCACACTAAATACTTCGTGGTAACTGGTTAATTAGCCAAGGTCGTTATGCAAATTGTGTCTCAAAATCTAAAAAATGCACGCACCACACACACACACACACACACAGTATAGGGGCTGAGCAAAGTCTGCACCAATCAAACGGCAGTGTGCGGGGTTTTTTTTTTTTTGGAGAAAGGAAAAATTAGATTGTAAAACTGAGAAATGAGGCAAAACTAAGCACCCACTTTGAAATACACAGAGGTTGTTTAATGAAGGCCTTGGACCCCATCTTATATCTTTCCATAGACACTCTGCTCCAAAAATTAAATAATCATGATTCAGACCAATCTTCTCTGAATCTGTGTGAGCTGACATCACAATAATGACCATAATTACCATTGGATGGGAGCTGGAATACATTAAATGACCCTACTTTTCTCTTATTCTGCAAGGTGACATAAGTCTCTTGTTAATTGTTTTATATTAAATATATTTTACATTCAATGTATATATTATTCAGATACTAATATAGTATGTTATTCGGAATCTCTGGTGTTTGTTAAACACTGTGCTGTAAATTCTCTAACTTCATTAGCAGGGAAGCAGGTTTAGAGCTGTGGTCTGGTGTGGAGATTATTGGGTGGAGACATTAATCACAGAAAACATGACGGTGAACACTTTGAACCGTGTGTGTACTGTGTGGAGAACAGCGAGTTCTTTGTCAGAGGAGACAAGAGGAAATGTTACGGTGTAAACGATGGTTTAATGATGCCAATGGGAGTCACTCATTTCCACTACGCCACTGCTTGTTTGGGCATGGAGTGTCAACCACATTTTATTTACCCAATTAAGTGTCATTTCAAGTAGTGCCCATTCACATATTCACCCTGCTGCTGCTGCTGCTGACGGACCTTTATATTTTGACTCATTTGCTTTAAGGACATGTTTCTTCCTCACCAGTGTTGTTATTGTTAACTAAGCCTTTAAGTTTTTTTTTTTTAAATTGAAATAAAGCTGAAATAAAACAAAATATGCATAAAACATTTTATTTAAATGTTGTCTTGGCAACTAATTGAACTAAACTACGTTTAGGGTCGAGTAAAATGATAAACCTGAAAACTAAAATATAAACATTAAAAAATATAAAATATAAAAAATAAGGAGAATCATAATAATAAATAATCCAAAACGACAAAAAGCCATACATATACTAAATTGAAATGAAAACTGGAGAGAATTCAAGATAAAGGTTAATTCAAAGTATTGCGACACTGCACTAACATTGCATAATAACAGTAAATGAAAATAAAAATAAAGAAAACTAAAGCAGAATTCTATCTATGATCGATTATCTATCGGTCTATATCTATCGGTCCTGTCTAGGTCGATATGTCTATCTAGCCATCATCATCATCTATAGTAGATATAATCTATCTAATTGTCTATCCATTAATTCTATTCGATATGTGTCTATATCTATATCTAGTATTTCTGTATCTATCTATTGTGTCTATATCTTATATTCTATCTATCTGTGTATAATATTTACTTCTATAGCTGTGTCGAATCTATAGTCTATCATCTATCTATTAGTGTCTATGATCTATATTCTCTATCTATCTATCTGTGGCTTATCTTATTATTATTATGCTGTGTATTCTAAATCGAGATCTATCCTATCTGGTTCTAGAGGTATATCTATCTATAATATTCTGTGTCTAAAATGAGTCATATATACTATCTATCTATCCCATATCTATCTATCTATCGTAATATAACTCTATTATATCTATCTATGCTTCTGGTCATAGTTAATATCTATATATCTATCATATGTTCAGTTCGATAGCGGTATCTATTGTCTAGGTCTATATACTGTGTCCTGTCTGTCTAATCTGTCGCTTTATACTAGTTATTATCCAATAGCAATCCATATATATATCTATCTAGTTGTCTGTGTCTATATTACTATCGATATATTCTGTCTGTCTGTTCTATATCTGTCTGTCTATCAATCTATCATCCATCCATCCATCCATCAGCTATCAATCTTGTCTGGTCTGTGGCTATATCATTATTATCTATTATCTATCTAGTGTATCTATCTACTATCTATCTGTTCGTCTGGCTGTAGGTTGTAAGTATATGCGCTATCTATCTATTCTCTCCTATTATCATACTACTACTATCGATATTAGTAAGTCGATCTATCTATCATCTCTTACTATCTGTCTATACAGAGAGAGAGCGAGAGAGAGAGTTTGTTTATAATGATATTTAGTTTGTTAAAGTTTAAATGTTGCGGTAGAACTTTTCAAATGTTTTATTTTATTTGCCATTTTATTTGTCATCTTATTTTATAGAATAAATAATACATTATATTGTGTGACTTTAATCATTTTGGAGTATTTATGTTATTTATAAAAAATAGAAATCACACAAAACAGGGATTTTAATTGATTAAAACATACAGAGTTTCAAATATGGTAAACCTCATAAACTGAAAATAAAATAAAATGCTTACATTCAGTTTTATTTTATTATTTGATGACTATCCTCTATTGATGGTGTCTAGTATCAGAATTGTCAACAGGATTGATGTTAATGAGTCTCAACTCACAATACAATTCTTATGCTGGACTCCTGAACGTGGGTTTGTGTGTTTGTACCTGTCATCACAGTAAGTAAACTTCATGTCCATGCTGTGACGACTCAGAAAGGTCTTGCTGTCGAGCGGTGTGTCAATGTTTGATGGATGGCCAATGGGCTCGCACATCATGACCACACAGGAAAGCGGTGGCTCTTTAAATCCGCACAGCACTCGTGCGGGACAGCCGTTACACACCTTCAGGTACCCTGTGCAGTGCAGCACCTGAAAGAACAAGCGTCATCTTTATGAGCTACATGACGTCTGACTCCAGTTCAGCGCTTATGGTAAAGAGAACCTATTCCCCTTCCAGCTGGCTGACTTGAGGTTGGCGGTGCGCCCGCGATTCGTGACTGTGCATTTCATTTCATTGATAGGAAATCCCTACTCTGTGATCAGCTCCTTGCTTTCTTTCCCATGCTGCAGGATTAAACACAAACACACACACACACACACACACACACACACCAAAAACACACACACACACACACACAAGCAGTGAGTACAACACACACACACACACACAAAAAGAGAGAAACGTAAAAGAGCGTCTTCAGTTAGAAATGCGGCCAAAATCCCAGGAAACACATTCATAGATTCGCATCCGTGCAACGGAAGCCTAAACTCAACACATATTTTTCTTGGTATGAAGCAATTCCAAAAGTCTTACGCAATTTCAGCTATTGGATATTATCACTTTTATAAAAATAAACGTGTAAGCTAAAACCAAGCAGAATTACAAGCTGAAGTAAAATATGACTGTTTGAACAGTTAATGCAATCTTGTTCTTAGCGAACGTTTTGCATTAGGCTTCCTCAGTTTTGCACAGAAGTGAAAGGCGTTCAAAGAACCAGTTTGTGTTTCCACAGAAGGAGGAAAAAACAGAATGCATCACATGATTGAAATTGCAGAGAGGTTGAGTAAAGGAGGATCATTTAAATTTTACGGTGAGAACCGTAGCTTAAGCGACCCCCAGACGCCCCCCCCCCCATTGTTTTCTAAGGTTTATAGTTCTTACACTTTATTCCTTAATGGTTGAATTTAAATTTAGTCATCAAAAAGCCAAAGAAAAACGTTATACAATTAACAAACAATTGAGTACAAATTGACGAAAAAGAATTTTGTCGGCCCAACGTATGGCAATTCCTAGTAGGGATTAAAATAATTCAACATCTTAATAATTTAAAAATAAGTAATAAAAAAAGTTATTATGATCCTTTTTTTTTGAAAGAATTCCATCTTTTTGTATGTAATTTTGTTGCGGATTCCATTGTAATGGTCATTAAATTCAGGTAATCAAAACGCATGTCTAAATAATTGAATAATTAAACAACGACGGTTTAACAACAATTATTAAAGAAAATAATTGATAGGGCATCTAAAAATACATAGATTTTTCCCACAATTCTTGCTTTGGGTACTTTATCTGGAGTCTGTTGATAAAATATAATTAACAGGTTCATACTAAATAAAAAATATCTACTGGAATGGATTTTTTTTAAGAGGAAACGCTTTGCTTTGTTGGTTCCAGAAATTTTGTGTTGTATTAAGTTTGACATTTTTCCAGATGTGATGAGTTCCTACAAGTTTTATCATCATACACGGGTGGTTATTAAATAAACATTACTATTTTAATAAGTTTTAAAATGCAATCAACGAATATGTAACAAATCCAATAAAGGATTATGTGAGCGGTGTTTGTTTGGGGGACACCCGACACGTGACCAGCTGACCCTCGCAAAGCGTTTATTACAGGGAAGGTAGGCAAGACCGAATATAGCACAAGAAACTTGCCTTAAGATGGTGAAGAGGTTATAAGAGTGTAGCGAACCAGCTCATGGGGAAATATTAATAATTAACCATAACTAGTTATAATAAACTATTCATATTTTAGATCCACTGTAGATATTTAGCTGACCATTCAGGGTCAACCATCTTGTCAATTCTAAGAACGTTAATTACCTGGTTAAAGGAAATAACCTTCTTACTGTACAATACTATAAGTTTGTAACGTAAATCTGCATGATTAGTGACTCAGGTTATGAGCAAACAATGAACACGTCAAACGTGATACAAGTAAAGTTTTATTAACTACATAAACACATAAACTAGTCTAACATACAACATAAACACATAAGCCGGTTAACATACCCCATACGCACGACACACACACACACACGTACAGTTGGTTTAGGAAAGGGTTAAAGTTTAACTCAGGATAGAAAGAGGCATAAAGAATGGATTTATGGAAACACTTTTGATGGTATATTCAACAGATCAACGCTTCAGAGGACTTGAGTCAGATCTGAGTTTCAAAAATCACCTTTGTAAAAAGGTGTAATGATATGTTTAATGTATTCAAGAATAAGCACTAGTTTGATACTAGCGAGTTCTCGGCGGTTGAAGAGGATTCCTGAGGCAAAATCTCAAGCTTCCAGTAGGTCTTTGGCTGAATTCGAGGTCGAGGTCGCTGAGACGAACCAGTTGAGTCCGTTGTCACTGAAGAAGGAAAAGGGACAAGGCCGAGCCTGGCACAGGTTAGCGTTTCAGGGAGCGTTTGTTCACATTCTTAGGCTTAAGACGAAACACGGAAGATGGGCGGGTTCATGGAGTGGTGCGCCTTTAAAGGACTGCAGAGATTTCACGCCTCTCAAGGATGGGTTTAGTCCACTGTAGGACGGGCGAAATTCAAGCGGGAGGTGGACAATACTGGGGATTTTTAGGATCTTTGTCGTAAGCCGGGCTTTGCCTTATGTAATTCGCTTGGCGTTTGAGGCACGATAGTAGTACAGATTCTAGAACATCAATATGTTGCATAGGTATCAGCATGTAATATACACGCTTGTTTCGATCATAAGAAGGCGAATGCATAGATACTAGACATGAAATAGGTGGGGTTATATTAACTAGTGGTCTATCATAACATGAATAAAACAGCATACACTACAACAGACAATATACAAGAACAGTAATGGTATACACAATGACATGAAGGATATGTGTGTTCATTCAAAGAATGGTTTTCCTATTAATTAATTAGAGAAACAGTCCATTTCTCTGGGCATTATGAGTCTTTCCTATGAGGAAAATGAGGGAATTTCTCTGCCCGCATTCCTTTAGTCCATAAAACCAGTGATATCATGATTAGTTGTCATGGTGATCAAGGTGGGGGATGGTGTTCAAGCGACGCCCTGGCATCCAGTCTCTTGAATGAGGGGACTGTGACGATTTGTTAACCTGATGAATAATTGATTTGTTAAATCAAATAAAAATTAGTGTTTCAGATTGGTCGAGACGCTACATATTCCCCCCTTTCGAGCGTTGTTGTCCGTGGAATAGACAACAACGAGCGATGTCAAAAGTGCAGAACAATCGAACACACACCTGACACTCACGGCTGGGAGCCAGTGGTGGGTTTTTGGTGTTGGTGCCGTGTTGGATGCTGTCTGGTGGTGTGCTGTGGTGATGTATGCTGTAGCAAGGTGTGGGTCCTCGAGTTTATGCAGCAGGTGTCGAGGCTGTGTAACCTGTCATCCTGAAGTGAGTTAGTCGGGTTAGGATGTTTTGGTATGCTGTTAGCCAGTAGGCTATCTGTGGTACACACGATGTGGAACAGCCGGGTTAGACACTCACTGGTGAGAGTGCAGGTGGTTCAAGGGATTGCAGGTAATTGTTATGGAGAATTTGTAGCGTGCAGAGAGTTTCAGACCGACCTAGTGATGATGGCAGGAGAGCAACAGGTGGTTGTTAGCCCTCTGCTTTGCTCAACGTCACTAGAAATCTGAGGTTTGCGGTGTCGCTTGGCTCTTGTGACGGCACCGACTTGAGCTTGCCTGAGTGGTGTTGGTAGAGCTTTCGCTGTTGGGATGTGGGCCCGTTGCTCAATCCAACGATGTCTGGCTGCTTCTAGGGGTGTCGAACGGTTTCAAGGGATACTCCTCCCTTGGAGGGGCCTGATACTGTGATGCAGCAGGCAAGGAGTCAGAAGTTTGTCCTCCTCAGTACTCCTCAGTTGAGTTTTGTACAAGGAGCTCTTTTGCAAGTGTCAGCAGATCCTGTAACCCAGAAGTAGGCGTGTCAAGCTGTCCTTGTGTAGCCTCCGTTCAACACCTGTGTGAAGGGTGTGGAGGAGGACTGGTGTTGGACATACCGTGGTGTTTTCAGGATGAGGACGCCTTTTCCCAGTGGTTGTTCTGGAACCTGGGTCTGTTGCCATGGAGATGGCTCTGTCCTCTTCTGGCTAGGACTTTCTGTAGAAGGGTTTTGCATTGTAGCAATGCTGGGTGCCTTCTGGAGCCTGCTTTGGATTCTGAGTTGTGCAATTCAGACTCAGTGGGGTTTGACAAACAACTTTAGTGGAGGCCTTGTGCTTGTTAAAAGCCTTCTGTGTCAGGTTACACAGCTGTTGACTAGGCATTGTGCGGCAGGCCCTAATGCCCAGATGACTTCTTGCAGCTGGTGTCCTACGCCATCCCAGGGTAATTGTGAGCTTGGAGTAAGTTTGTCAAAGACTGTGGTAGTAAGCATGGGGAGTTTCCCGCCGGCCCTGCTTGGTGTCTGGGGCAACGATCAGTCCGTGTTCAGACTCTGGGACTGAGAGTATTTAGGTTGCCAGATGTATTGTATCTGGCCAGCTCGTTGGGGTCTGTGGGGCACGGTGGGTGTTGTTTCTTATGTAAGTGTCTCGGTGAAAGGGTCCTTGCACCCACCACCTGGGCTGCGATTGGGAGTTGTGAAACAGGGCCTCTCGCCCCCTGCAGGTTCAACTCTTGGCGAGGGGGTGGGCCGCTGGAGGGGAAGTTCTGTTGTCGTGTTCCTATCTGTTCGCCATTGTGGTTGCAAGCATATTTCAGTTCATTGTGACACTGATTAACTCGTTGCGTTGTGCGGTGCGCCTGCAATTTTGTTTGTTTTGTGGCAGAGGCAGGGGTTTTCAGGGAGCTGACTTTTGAAGTTTCAAGCAGAAGGCTTTGGCTCCCTTTCTCCCCTTTCGTAGCTGTGCACAGGCGTTGAGGGCTTGCACTGCTGGCGACCGATTTTCAGCCGGCTGTCTTTTGCTTAAGTGTATGCGCAGTCGGTAGGATTGTTTAAATTCTTTCTGAACCATGTCAAGTTCCTCTTTAATTGCTGAGTCAGGGTTTGTACCTCAGCTCTGTCTGTATGCAGGTGTCCTTGTAAGGCCTAAGATGTGGTGTCGTTCTCATTTAGTTCCACATATGTTGTTTAAGAGTGACTTTGTGTGAAACAGTTCTCTTTTCAAGTCCGGTGTGATGGCTTTTTCCAGCGGCGCTAGGTGTTGAGCAGCTGTTAGAGCCTCTATGAAGACTGGTGATTTCCTTCTGTCGCACCATTCGGTGAGGTTCTTTGTATCCGTTCTGTGCTTTCTCTCGTTGAGCAGGTGTCAGTTCTCTGCGGAATTCTGTGACTTGCAGTTTCAGCTTATTTACCTCCTGTCTGAGCCCTTGAGGGTGTGGGCCGAGGAGAAGATGATGCTGGTCAGGTGTTCACTTAAGTCGCAGTCTCGCTGTTCCTTTCTTTACCATGGCAGGTCGTTGGCTGCTTTGAACTGAATGATGTCCATTACAGTGCTCTACTGAGTGTCCAGGTGGTCTTGGTGAGCTGGCAGGGCTGGATGTCTGTGGAATGTTTGCGACATATTGGCACACTTGTGGGAACACCAGAGAGTGAGAGACACAAGGCAAATGCAGGTACCTACAGAGGTGTTAAACTATCTCTAAGGGGAAAGGCTGTGTAGGCCGTGTAAGGTATGAACAGCTGGTGGGAGGCAGCTAGTGAGGTAAGTTGCTATGTTTTTTTGTTCGTGAACACAAAGGAAGAGTTTGAGTAACTTTGTTGAGGGGGCGTAAGCAGGGGTCAGCTGATGACCGGGCTATACTACTGATGTTTCACGGGTTTGGTCACTATGACGAAATTGAAATAAAATAAGATGAACTAAAAAAAAAAAAAAGGGAACATTTTTTACCTATTTTAGTTTTGTTTCTAAGAGATAAGGCTAAGCAGGTTTCACTTGTGTGTGAAGCTGCAATAGACTTCATAACCCTAGGGGTAGGCTGTTAGCTAAACTAGCAGGGAACCACCAAATACCTCGTCAAAAGAAAAAAAAAAAAAAGAAACAGTGGGAATTGTTCCTATTTCTATCTTGCCCTACATTGTGTTGAATGGTAGCTGCCATTCAATGTATTAGGCCTGGCACTGAGACGTGAGGAGAAGTAGAGAGGAAACAGAGATTATGCTACTAATAACCTGTATAACTCGCTAAGAAAACAACAGTTGCTCGAACTACTGTAATCATCTAGTCCCAAACCCGCGATGGCGATGGTGAAATAACTAAAAATAACGGTAAAGTAAAAAACACACCAAAAAAAAAAATTAAATAATAAAATAGAAAAAAGGGGTCTAAGGAGCTGTAGGCCATACCAGGGGAAAGTGAACAAATAAACAAAATAGAAAAAAACAAAAACTAAAAATAAAAAATGGATAAAATAAAAAAATAAATAAAAAATTGGATGTAATAAATATCAAATTTAATCAAAATCAATTTCGCTGAATTGGTACATTTGTGCTAAACAAATGTAAATACATGCAATAAAATGAAAAAGAGGTAGAATAAAGTCAAAACAAAGGGAGAGAGGCGAGAGAGAGAGGGAGAGAAGGTGTGTGTTGAAGTTACACTTTACAGCCTATCTAAGTGTTAGTCAGATGCTAACAGCTAGCAGTTGAAGAAAAGGGCTTAGCTTAAGAGTTAGCGTTGGTTTACACGCAGTTCTTTGTTTACACTCAGGTCTGTGAAGTGGGTGCTGTTGTTAGATTAACCGGAAGAGTCTGCTCACATTTCCGGGGTCACGTGTTGCTAGGAGAACAATGCAAGCTCACAACAGGTGCAAGCGGAGCAGACTTGCACTGCTGTGAGCACGCATGGGAAACTCATGCATGTCCCGTACAAATTCATGCATTAATCAAAACATCACATTCACTTCACAGGCAATGGTGGATTAGTAGTTAGCTACGCTAGAATAAACCATTAATTTTACATAAATGTTTCAAATGAGCGAGTCATAATGAAATACAATGATACGTAAAACATAATAAGGCCTTAAATTAATGAAAAGAGGAGTATAGCTCAGATCACCTACACAGTGCTGAAAAAAAGGATTTCTTCGCCCAAGATCAGACCGATTCAATCTGGTACCATTTATATGAGCTGCTAATCTGAGATTGCGGCGTCAGAAAATAGACTTATGCTCCACAAACAACAGAGATTAGGATTTCTTCGCAAAAATCAGGTTAGTTTCTTATCGTACAATTTAAAAACATTATAGCACTGAAACATTCTAATACCTGTAGGAAGGCACCTTCAAGCTATAGTTTTATCTGATTATATTCAGAACCTGGTGCGCGCATGTATAAGAGTTACGTAAATGTTTCACATGAGTGGGTCGATATGAATACAATGATACATAACACATAATAAGGCCTTAAATCAATGAAATGAGGAGCATAGCTCAGATCACCTACAACAGTGCTGAAAAAGGGGATTTCTTCAACCAAGATCAGACCGATTTATTCTGGTACCATTTATATGAGCTGCTAATCCCGAGATTGCGTCGTCAGAAAATAGACTCATGCTCCACTAACAACAGAGATTAGGATTTCTTCGCTAAAGTCGGGTAGTTCTTAGCGTACGATTTAAACACTTTTATAGCATGGAAAAAGGATTACTGCCTGTAGGAAGGTACAGTCAAACTATAATTTTATCTGGTTTTGATCAGGAACTAGTATGCGCATGGAGAAGAAGTTACTAACTTATGAACCAGACACATAAGATTGATTATTGGGTATGCTTGCAAGCAATGTTTAAAACGACTCCAACGTTCTAAATTACTGCTCGTACTGCATAAAGTAGGAAACTATTGTTTTCTTGTTAGCTTGTCAAAGTTTCTGGGGGTCACATCATGCTCTGCTGCAGGGATGCTTGGAAGGGACCCACTCCTCTCTGTGGTTGCTGGAGGTATAATGGTTCTGTCTGCTGAGTTGTTAAGCAGAAAGTGCTGGCTCCCCCCTTCGTAGCTTCGTGCACCTGAGGGAGTTTTGCACTGCTGAGTGAGGATGCAGGAGTAGGGTGTTTCTCCCACTGTGTTTCCTTTTGCAGCCTTTAAGAGTACCTGAGTTCTCTTTGGACCTTGTCAAGTTTGTCTTGAGTGTTGTTCCGCTGCTGGATCAGAGTCTCAATTCTGGCACCTTTGTCTAAGAGCTCAGAATTTGCTACTTTAATAGTAATTTTGTGTGGGTGTATCCTTTCCAGGTCCTTTCTGGCTACCATTTCCAGGTGCTCTTGCTGTTCAGCAACTGTCAGAGCCTTTTTAAATCTATTGACTTCCTCCTGTAACTCCATTTTGCTGGAGTCCTTGTGGGCTACCGCTGTGATCTCTTGCTTGAGATCATTTACCTCCTGTTACAAACCGATGAGGTTGTGGGCCAGGAAGATGATAACCTTGGTGAGCTTTTTGTAGCCACAACTCTCGCACGAGTCCTGAGTCTGAGGCACACCCCCCTCCGCGTCCAGCCGCTTTCGGCTCAATAGGTGGTCGTCGGCCCTGGGTAGGGAGTGTTCATCACAACGCCTGGCCAGCCCTCTTTGTTCTGCATTCTGGGCAGTTAGTCTAAGCATCTGCAACATTTTGGCAAACTTATGTTGAGAGTAAGGGCTAGAGACTAATACAAGATCAAAACAGAGTGTGAATGATAAAATAGTTTTGGGTCAGCATATGTTTTGCTGAAAATGACGTAAACAGGATTTTGATTGATGATTTAAGATACGTCAACTTATTGTCAAATTATCAACCGAATTTGCTGCGGTTCCCCAAACAAGTTCCATACTATGAGTATGAAGGAGAACGGGGAAAGCAGAGGAAAAGGAGAGCATTTCATGCAGATCTATGTGAATAGTTTTGAAAATAAACAAATCCCAAAAAAAGAAATGGTCTTGGTTCCTTTGAGGTTCAGAGAGAATATCAGGGGGCCATAAACGGTAAATGGCTTTAAAATTAGAGACTTGTATATTAAAACAGGGTCATCACTCTCTATTAGGAACCTCAGTCACCGTGATTAACTGAGTTGTGTTGGGCAACACACCATGTCTGGTCACAGCTGCGGCGTGTTCAGCTCCCATGCTGGGCCATACCATGTGTGTGCCCCGCCCTTTTTCCCGTAGCGCGTATTCACTGTAGCCACCTAATAAACACCCAAATAAGACTTACACTGATTTCCAATATGTGCTAGATAGACAGTTTAACTGTAATTAATGTGATGTAATAACTAGTAACCTAAGCAATGCATCAGGCACGGATACATTAGATAGTTAAATTCGCTGCGGAATGAAGCTGAGAAACATAGAAAAGACGACAAAGAAGGACGCAATGGAAAAATAGAAGATGGGCATTAGGTTAAATTCAAATCGGCTTCCACTGCACACCATCGTAATTGAAACGCTTCACATCAAGAGTGTTAACCCCTAAGTGTTAAAGCTATTTGGTAGCTTAGCTTAAGATTAAACTATGCTAAGTAGTGTTAGCTTAGCTGCTTCATGGTTTGTTTACAAACATGGCGTGTCGTGCTATGTGACGTTAGCACTTCCTGTAACAAGTTGTTGTCACGGTAACCAATGCATGCCAGTGTAATTAACGCAGTTTAACGTCTGTCTATGTTAAACAGTCATAGTATTAGAACGTGGTGCTTTCAGCCTTCAATACTTGTTGCATTACCTAAGCATTTCGGTGAGTGCTTCTCTAATGTAACAATAACTTCTTGCACTTGTTTACAGAATTACAGAACGTGTTTACTGTAAGTTAAAACCGTTTTAAACATATATGTAGTTATGTTTGCATCACATATGAGTACTAAAGTACAGTAATACACCTTTAATTTCAGGGACTCCAGCGAGGTGTGGTGATGAATGTGCACAGTAATGACCACCAGGTTGCTTGGCTTATATATATACAGTCAAAGTGTCGATGAATTGCTTCAATCTAATTATAAAATATAAGGCCTTTATGCTGTAGAAAGGGTAGCAGCGCTCACATCTACCTTGATATAACTGTACTGAGATTTCTTCTTCAAGAAACAATTTAAACAATACTGCAAATTTTTGTGATTTCTTCACTAAAGCATAATACATTATGGTACAGTTTGGACATGACGCTGAGCTGAGATTCAGACTTACGCCTTGTCAAGACAGATTTATGCTTTAATAATGAAATTAGGGTTTCTTCGCTAAAATCATATTAACCTTACACTGATACCATTAAGCATGAAATACATAAAGACTACCAATTATAATAGCGGTACCAATTCAAAACCCCACTTTATCTGCATCTCAACAAGACAGCAAATAGGGACACCGGGCATCTGAAGCCACGTCCTATTTTAACCTGGGCTATCAAACACACACTTTTAAGTTGCCAGTGTTTAAACACATAACTTTCGTTTTATCATGCCCGCATTCTCCAACAAAATCTGTAGCGAATCAGCTCATGGGAAATATGAATAATTCACCATAACTAGTTATAATTAACTATTCATATTTTAGAATCACTGTAGATATTTAGCTGACCACTCAGGGTCAACCGTCATGTCAATTCTAAGAACGTTAATTTCCAGGTTAAAGGAAATAACTTTCTTACTGTAAAATTCTATAAGCTTGTAACGTAAATCTGCCTGATTATTGACTCCGGTTATGAGTAAACAATGAACATGTCAAGTGTGATAAAAGTAAGGTTTTTATTAACTACATAAACACTTAAACTAGGTCTAACATACTACATAAACACATTAAACCGGTCTAACATACACATACGCACACACACACACACACAATCACACAAACACACACAGTGGTATGGAACTAAGGGTAAAGTAACGCCAGGCATTAGAGAAAGACGGTAAAAGAATGGATTTTATGGAACCACTTTGATGTAATTCAACAGATTCCACGCCTTCAGGGAGAAGTCAGCAGATCGGAGGTCAAACACCTTTGTACAAAGGGAACTGATCTTATTATCAATTAATAAGGACTAAGTTTGATACTGTGGAGTCTCGGCGGTTGAACGAGATATGATGCACATCGTAAAGCTTCCGTAGTCTTTGAGGAATTCGGGTTGATGAGTAAGAACCAGTTTGCGTCAGAGTAACTGGATGAATGGAAAGGACAAGGCCGAGGACGGCAAGGCTTAGCAGTTTTCCGGGAGCGTGTTACCATTTCTTAGCTATAGGACCGAACCACCAGAGAATGGGCGGGTCAATGGAGATGGAGGCCTTCTATAAAGTTGCAGAGGATGCACGCCTCTGCAAGATGGGTTCGTACAATGAGGAGGGCTGGAAATCCAAGGGGGGTTGGATAATACTGGGAATTTTTAGGACTTTTGTCTGTACGCATGTATTTGGCCTCTGTAATTGTGGACGATGTTGAGGGCTACGATTAGTACAGATTTTGAAATCAATATGGGCATAGGTGTCACGCATAAATACACACATTGTTTCGATCCTAAGAGGCGTAATTGATAGATACTCAGACATGAAACTCAGGTGAGGTTTATTAACTACTGGGTCTTGAATCACATGAACAACAGATACACTAAACAGACACTATACCCAGACCGATGGTAGTAACCCCCAGCATGACAAAGGAATATGGGTATTCCATCAAAGAAAGTTTTCCTATGAATAATTCGAGAACCGTCATTTTCTGGGATTGTTGTGTCCTTTCTCATGAGTTCAAATGAGGGTAGTTTATCCCCACATTCCTTTAGGCCCTAAACCAGTGATATCATGATTTGTTGTCATGGTGATCAAGGTGGGGGAGGGTGTTCAAGCGAAGCCCTGGCATCCAGTATCTTGAATGAGGGGACTGTGACGATTTGATAATCTAATAAATAACTGATTTGTTAAATCAAATGAAAAAATGTGTTTGCCCGTTGGGTCGAGACCGTACAGAGGCTGAAAAGAGCGTCGAAAGTGTGAGGTCAAATTAAAGGCGACACCGAATAAAAAGGGGAAGGGGGTACTATGGGTTGCATGTTTTCAATCATGATGTTATTCTACGATTATTCTCTCTACGAAGTCATGTGTTTTCTTTACATTAGGCCTTACATACTTGTTTTAGGATTTCTGAAAGTCTGTTTGCAGAAGCGATAAGAACGTTTCTTGAGAGCCTCCAGCTCCTCTTTCTCTACGCCTAAAACCACTACAGTCCAATTCATCTTCATAAGAAAAAAGCCCATAAGAAAGCATGTTTACACCAACCAAGTTTTGAATGTTAAATGCTTTCACATGCTTTTTGTAGGCAATTCAGAGTTTGCATTGAAACTTGCGATTCACGTACATGCACTCAATGTTAGTGCGATCATGTTTTCAGCTG
>JADLZN010010612.1:0-10899 GCA_018155175.1 Sinocyclocheilus anophthalmus
TATAAAATCTTTTTTTCCCTCAAAAAAATTAAATTTTATTTAAATACAATTTTTGTAATAAATAAGCAGGTCTAATTCATTTAAATCATGAAAAATATACAATTTGATAATTTATACCATTTTTATGACAGTGTTTCACGATTCCCATAGGCCCCTACCTTTAGCAAAAGCAAAAATAGTCAGTAGATGTGACAGACCTGAACTAAAACCGAATTGCTCAGTGTGCTAATGGGAAACCGTCTCATCCAGCCTGAGTCACACAAGCGTTCAGTCTGAATTTACATTCATCTGCCTCCCTTGGCATGAACATCAGTCCAGAACACAAGCTAATAGCACTAACAATGGCAGCTCAAACCCATTGTCCCTCAGGAGATCCAGACTGCCCCTCATCAACAACTCTCGTTGGTCCTGCAGCATTATGTCTACAGCTGCTCATTAAGCAAGGCTTAAATCAGGACTGAAACAGAAATCCACATGAACAAATGTGCCCACAAGGATGGTAAAACTGTAAAACCACCTCCATTATGGAAACGCTAATACCCCATGAAGAAAAACTGCTAATAAACATACAAGAAAATCTGACTTAGAATCCAAAAATATGTGCACTTAATGGCTAGGATGAATAAAAAAAATTACAAAAATTATTAATATATATATATTTAATGTAGACAAGTATAAGTAGTAAAATTAATTGAAAACTCCCAGCACTCACTTTCCCCCTTCCGATCCTTATAAGAAAGAAAAGGGAAATATGTAAATAAATGATTCATGAGAAACCACGATTTTTAATAGTTGAGGGTTTACAGTTTGTCTACACAGCATACCATTACTGCTTTTATTTTTGTTTTATGGTTTCAATATGAATGAATAATTTATGTATTCCTTGAAAAGAATCAGAAGATACCAACATAAAAAAAACTTTTCAGCACTTTCAGGACATCCTTTGAAGAAACAGTCTATCAATATGCACAAACATCCCATGCCCACCATCGTCTCTGCAGCAGTGATGGATTTATGAGCTTGAAAAATAAGTATTCTATGGAGGAAAATCATCAAACAATGACCACGTGGAGCTGAAAAATGGCATGCTCTACGATGCCACAATCAAAGATGTGGATCAAAAATTAGACATTGCTCTCATGATGTTTAAAACCTGGTCAGGGGACATGGATAAATGACTTAACCAATGACAAAAACTAGCCTCCAGAGGTCTTAAGTTCATGGTCAAAATACCTTTTGTTGCATGGAAAAAATGTTGTCTTTGCATTTTACTGCTCAGATCCACTGGTTTATCATCAGCGACTAGCATCACAGCTGCTGGAAGTAAATTAATCTTGGGGAGGCAGTCCAGCAGATGTTTCTGGAGTCAGCAAGGGCTTGTGCCACCAAAAATTAGATTCTGCTTCTTAACATGGTTAATTTGTTTTCTGATTTTCTCAGGAGAAAATTTGTCTCGGTCTTACAAATTCCAACCTTCCGCCTATTTTCGCTGTGCGCTTGTGACCATGCAAGATAACATGTCTATTCGCCACTGACAGCCTGCCTTTGTAAACAGAATCAGCACAAGGCCCTGAAATATCTCCTGGCAGAAATACAAAACAGCCCAAAGAGTAAAAAAAAAAAAAAAGTCCTTTCAGACTGATTTAGAACCACCTAACTCCTGAGACCGTCTATAAAGACAAGCTTTGATCAGCAGCGTAGAGCATCCTCTGCCAACAACAATAACGTCTCGCCATAACCCAGACCATAGCAACAGCATGTAGCACAATGATTGGTAATCACTTTAATTCAGTCCCAGACTGTGTATGGCTGCCTGTGGTTTCAAAAAGGAGGAGAAAAGTGGAGAAGAAGTGCTGGGGAGGCAGATGGCAATCTGTTATTTTGCAGTGCTCAGCCCCCCGGCAGTAGCCTGCAGAGTCAAGGTTGGGACAGAGTGTAAAGGCGTCCTGCTCCAGAAGCCCCGGTAATCAAGCCTGGTGCATCAGCCTGAAGTCATAAAAATGCACCCTACAGAGCACAGGCAGGCAGGGGCAAGCTCAGGCCCAAACTGGCTGCTGGCTTCAAACATTTCAAGGAAACTTATTAGTGTCTTCTAAAAAGGTGACAGCACAGAAGTTAGACAAATTGTTTTTCTCTGAAAAAGACTTGTCGCGGCTGTGTGATTTTGAGTTGGAGATCACAATGAGTTGTTTGTGGAAAAGCACGAGTATTAAAAGTGTTATTTTTGATTAAAAAGGTAACCACTAACAAAATGTGTAAATGTTAAGAAATCCAAACAATAAAAGTTTGGATTTCAACAAACTAACCAGTAGTCCAACAGTCTTTCCACTTTACAACTACCTATTTACAGTACAAAACGTGATGGATGAAGGTCAGAAGAAGGTATATTGAATGTTTAAAGATACAGTTCAACTTACCAACATACTGAACTGTATTTCCTCTAATGTAATCGCCCAGTCAGAGATTCAACGGCGGAAATACGTCCAACGTATAAACAAACATGTCACCTGACGGTACATTCACTTCAGGAAAATAATTAATAATTTGAGATGTTATAGCTAAAATATATAGCTAAAATCATAAATAGTATATTACAAATGTATGTCTATTTAATGTATGCTTGAATCAGCATTATAGAGAGAGAGAGAGTATTAATATTTTGAATTAGTTTTTATTTTTATATTTTCAGTTTTCATTTTAATTTTTAATTCTTTTTTTGTAACATTTCTATTTAACTTTTAGTATTTTTAGTAAACTACTTCAGCTTATTAATTGTTTTATTTCAGTTAGTTTCCAAAGCCACATTTCTAATTTTCATGTTTTTCATTTAATTTTAATATTTTATTTCATTTACCAAACTTTTTATAGTTTTTAGTTAACAATAACTGGCTTAAATAATGTTTTTTTTTTATTCTGTCAAAAGTTAACATTGTTTGGGGTGCTTCCTCAAAAAAATTGTATGACAGCCATCATTTAAACTGTTATATCTGGACATGTGTTTGGAGTAGAAACATTAGCCTAAGCTATTTTTTATTTGTGCATAAAACTGTTTCATTGGTCAAAACAACTTTAAAAAAAAGGGGGGGCAGGGTTTTTTTTCTTTGTTTACAAAAATCAGGAATCTGGCAAAATATGTATTACATGAATGAATAACACAGTATGTCTCTTTGTTTTAAACAGACTCCCCTGCAGGTGCTTTTACTCGGTCGTTCATCAGAACTGAGGCCAGGAGAGTTTGTAGTGGCTGTGGGAAGTCCGTTTTCTCTTCAAAACACAGTAACCACCGGTATCATCAGCACTACCCACCGAGGAGGTCATGAACTTGGCCTACAGAACTCTGATATGGAGTATATTCAAACAGATGCCATTATAAATGTAACCGTTCGACATATAGACACTATCAATATAGATAGTTTAGCTGTGTGTCCATGAATACGAATAGAATGTTAATGTTTTCTTTCACAGTATGGAAACTCAGGAGGACCTCTTGTAAACTTGGTAAGAACCATTTATTCTCCTGTCTCTTATTTGGCATTAAGTATATTTTGAACATAATTCTCTCTCTCTCTCAGCTGCTACTGATTTGTTTATCCCTATTTGTTTCCGGAAAACTTCCCCCAAGGTTATAACTCTTGTTTTTATTTGTGCAACATTCAATGTTGGTATTCATGGTTCCTTACTGTGCAGCGTCTACTATTTCTATGTCTGCTTCCATCTGGAAATTTTGTATACCCTGGGCAAATTACCTGCAGTGGTTTATATTATTCTATTGATCTTTGTAAAGGAAAACACAACATGTGTCCTTGAAGGAGCCTCAGGCTCAAGCAAGCATCTGGCTTTGCAATAAAAAAATTTTCCATTTATAGTGCACAATGGATACTTGAAAATATGTAAAAACCATTGCACAGATGCACCATAAAACTGGAATTAAACAATGCAATAGTATAAGAAAAAAAGCTGTATTTCAAGTTGATGTGGCTTTACTAATGGTATATACTGTATATGTGCATGCAAACATCTTACATTGTACTTGTTTAAATAATGACCTCAATATTCCCTATTACTCCTAATTATTAAATTAAACCCAGTATACCCAGTGATCACCGTCCCTTGTGTGTCTCAAGGTAGCTGTTCATTCATTGCAGTGCATTTCAATATTATGCTCCCTGTTTGCGGTTTCAAGGATGGGGATGTCATTGGCATAAACATGTTGAAGGTTACGCCAGGAATATCATTTGCCATTCCCTCGGACCGCATACGCTAGTTCCTTGCGGACTCTTATAACAGACAAAGAAAAGGTTTGCAAACTTCTTTTGATCTGTTTATTTGTTTTAATCTTGATTGAATTAAGTAGCAGTTTTCTTACATTTCAGGAAGAATGCTGACTAAAAGGCAATATATGGGAGTGCAAATGCTTCAACTTTCAGCTGCGTAAGTTTGATTTTTTTTTTCTTCTTCTCAAATATGCTTTTATTACTATATAAAGATAAATGTATAGTTTTTTTTATTATCACATTTGTTTCATCAGTTTGATTAGGGAGCTCAACGAGAAGGAGAGCAACTTTCCAGATGTGAGCTCAGGGGTGTACGTGTATGAGGTTATTCCAGGGACAGCTGCCTTCAGGTAAAGGGATTTGCCTGCACCTCCCGATTAACCGCAACCACACCTCTTTCTTCACTCATCTAGGCCCAGAGGCTCCTTTCATACTATCATAACCTTTAGTCAAATCAAGATTTATATCCTCATCATATACCATAAAAGCCTTTACATATTTGATTCAATGAATATATTTTTCCTGTAGCACCTCTGTCCTATGATGACATTCCTCCTGTGGTATTTTTTGTTTGTTTGCATAAGTGTCTGTCATTTGAAACTTTAAGAGGTAGTTCACCTAAATATGAAAATTGTCATTTTCTCACCCTCAAGTTGTTCCAAAACTGTAAGAGTTTCTTTCTTCTGTTGAACACAAAATAAAATATGTAACCAAACATACTTTAAATTATGACAGAATTAAAATTTTTAGGTAATTTATCTTTTCATGTGGATACGTTTGATTCAGCTGTCGTCTTCGAGCGGATTGTCCACTTGAACAAACTACAGATAATTAAAGACAAACACCTTGGATTCTCTATTGCTTTCTTATTTTAGATCCAAAGCCTGATCAGTTAACTCTTGCAATTAACACTCACAATACAAGAATAGTAGAATAACGAGGAGTATCAAAACATTTCACATATTGCAATTTGTCCAATTAATATATTTTTCCTGCAGCACCTCTGTCCTATGATGACATTCCTCCTGTGGTATTTTTTATTTGTTTGTATAAGTGTCTGTCATTTGAAACTTTAAGAGGTAGTTCACCTAAATATGAAAATTGTCATTTTCTCACCCTCATATCATTCCAAACCTATACCACTTTCTTTCTTCTGTGAAACATAATAGAATGTTGGTAACCAAACATACTTTAAATTATGACAGAATTAAAATTTTTAGGTAATTTATCTTTTCATGTGGATACGTTTGATTCAGCTGTCGTCTTCGAGCGGATTGTCCACTTGAACAAACTACAGATAATTAAAGACAAACACCTTGGATTCTCTATTGCTTTCTTATTTTAGATCCAAAGCCTGATCAGTTAACTCTTGCAATTAACACTCACAATACAAGAATAGTAGAATAACGAGGAGTATCAAAACATTTCACATATTGCAATTTGTCCAATTAATATATTTTTCCTGTAGCACCTCTGTCCTATGATGACATTCCTCCTGTGGTATTTTTTGTTTGTTTGCATAAGTGTCTGTCATTTGAAACTTTAAGAGGTAGTTCACCTAAATATGAAAATTGTCATTTTCTCACCCTCAAGTTGTTCCAAACCTGTGACTTTCTTTCTTCTGTGAAACATAATAGAATGTTGGTAACCAAACATACTTTAAATTATGACAGAATTAAAATTTTTAGGTAATTTATCTTTTCATGTGGATACGTTTGATTCAGCTGTCGTCTTCGAGCAGATTGTCCACTTGAACAAACTACAGATAATTAAAGACAAACACCTTGGATTCTCCATTGCTTTCTTATTTTAGATCCAAAGCCTGATCAGTTAACTCTTGCAATTAACACTCACAATACAAGAATAGTAGAATAACGAGGAGTATCACAACATTTCACATATTGCAATTTGTTTTGTAGCGCTGGCTTGGTCAACCAAGATGTGATAATCAGCATTAACGGACAACCAGTGCATTCTACAGAGGACATGAGTCAGGCTGTGCAGTCAAACGAAGTTCTTTCTTTGGTGGTGCGACGTGCTAATGAAGAAATCACACTAACAGTGGTTCCTGACGAAGTGGACTGATAAAGCTTTCTGGTGCTACATCTACATACCTCCAAACAATATATTATCCACAAACATGCATAACTTAAAAAGGGCATTATATTAATAGCATACATTATCATGAAGCGTCAAGGCCAATTATTCTTAAGTCTTATTGTTAAGATTGTATTGTTCTTTTGTATATATAATTCTGATTGAGTGTAGTGTCAGTACACTACTGTTCTAGGTGTCTTATGCTCATCAAGGCTGCTTTTATTTGATCAAAATACAGTAAAAACACCAATATGATTACAAATATTGAAATGTTATTTCAATTTAAAATAACTGCTTTCTATGTTTATATATTTTTATAATGGACGTTATTCCAGTGATGGCCAAACTGAATTTTCAGCAGTCATTATTCCAGTCCTCAGTGTCACATGATCTTTCAGAATCATTCTAATATGCTGATTGGTGCTCAAGAAACAAGCACTGTGTTTTGAAAGAATTATCTTGTTGTTAACATTAAAGCTGATGATCTGTCAGGTTGTAATCCACCACACGGTCAACGTACACATCGCATGCACTTACTGCCTTTCAATTGTTTTCAAATATAGAGTCATTTTCACCAGTCAAACAAGTCTGTGTACCCATATGATTTTATCTAAGCCAAAAATTGTGAGTAATTGGTTATTGAATTATAAGCACATGTTGTTTTAAAGCAATGCACTTGGATGTGTTGCAACATATCCCCAAGTGCCTAGTTTTTTCAGCAGACCAACAGTACAATCCATCAGCAAATAATACATAATGTATAAGAAACACACAAGCCACAGAACATGAAAGAGGAAATTAATAAAAAGAAAACTTCTAACAGTTTCTCACCAAATTGCGCTTTGAATGGTGTGAAAAAAGCCATGGGAATTCTGCCAAAGGATGCATGTTTAATAGAGTCTATTATTGTATGTACTTTTAATTGCAAGCTGTTTCATAACATCTGTCCGTTGACAGCTTTTTGTAGGTATTCAGTCTAAAACAAGATCTGTAGCATATCTGCAGCTGTTTTGGCACAAGTCTGCAATCCAGCCCTGAAAACAAAACTTGATTTGATTTTAAACATCATTTCGTAACGGGGAGCATGTTCAGAAAGACCATATAACAGTAAAGGACAAAGACAAGTGTAGTGCATTTTGAAAATATCTGACTAATTTCCTAGACGACTATGTTGTTCGTTTAATAAAAAGATCACAATCAGATCATCATAAATATTGATGTATCAATTAAGAGTTTTACTCTTTGAAGATGACATTTATTTACAACACTGCTTCACATAAACACGTTACAAAAGAAACAAAAAGAACAGTATTTTACAAATAATAAATGGCAGCTAAGGCCCATGTAAGCCCACATGCATACAGTGTATTAAATATAACTTGTGAGCATGAGAAAGGTGAATCAGATACAACTCTTAAATCAGTAGAAAGTGCACCAGTTGCTGCTGTCGCTGGGGGTCAGGCCTCCTGTTATCAGGAGAATGAGGTCCACAAACCACCAGATGCCAAGACCTCCCAGGGTAAGCAGCTTTCCCACCGCAGTCCCAGTGTGCCCGAGACAGAACCGATCGACACCGAAACACCCCAGGAAAAATGAGTACAGTAGGGTGGTGATGAAGTAGTGTCCTGTGTATCTTAATAAATCACAAAGGAAAAGAGTTAATAGTGGGAATAGTTTCAAAGTTTATGTTTAGTGTAAAGCTTGTGAATTGCTGCAGCTCTATTTACTGAAGGCCAGTCTTGAGATTAACAGCATAAAGTACAGTACATTGAATCTGGGAGCCACAGTACTTCACTGCCCTCTTGTGGTATAGAAATTAAAAATGATGTAAGGCTTTGTGTAACTGGCTTCCATCTCATGTTTAAAAAAAATAAATAAAAATTCCCTATTAGCAGGGTTCCAACGTTCATGACCATTTAATTTCCCATGACCTTTCTAGTCAATTGTGATTACTGAATAAATATTTATAAGACCAATTCGCTAATGAATTGTTCCGACTATTTTGTGAGCCAGTTTTGTGAACATTTCTATGGCGAGCAATCAAGATCCGCAATAACTATTTTACAGCTGACCATTACTAGAAAGATGCATATTTATTATAAACAATTCCATGACTAAACAAATTATATTTTTACTAACACTACGTGCAAATAGCCCATTTTGTTGGCAAAAGCCATATACACTATCTCTGCCCACCACTGATCTGGTTGAGCCGGTTCCAAAATAATGATAGTGGATTTATCTTTTGACACATCTCAAAATCTCAAATGCCTTATCAGCGAGAGGAGTTCATTGTAAATAATAAAAATAACAAAAATAATTGAAAAGTGGAAATAAAGTGCCTAATGGGTATTTAATAGGCCTATAATTGAAACTGGATTTGATGTCCTCACGTTGAGGAGGCACACTGACCGCAGACCTGGACCTTTAAGGACACCTCTATTGATCAGCAGGTTATGGGTCAAACTTAAAATAAATCCCAATCCTACTGTGTTATAATGTACTACAAGCTGCAAATAGTATCTACCACTATTTACAATCAAATATTAATAGCATTATTAATATGCTTTTAATCACTATAGCACCTAGTGAAAAGAAAACTTTTTCTTCCACTTGTGTAAAGAATTTAACATGCACATAGCCTCTGCCAAATATGATGTATTAATTTATATTATATTTCCAGTAGTGGGAACCCTTTCACTTACTTAATGCATGGCTCATTGCCTCTGAGAAATTCCCTTGGTCCAGAGCACTCTATGCCATCCAGTGCCGTGCAAAACACCTGTGTGTGGTTCACATCTTTGTACGCTTGACCGCCAAACTACAAGAAAATATACGTTTTAAGTTTTTAGCTTGACTATAAACATCGCTTGGCACGCAAATTCTTAGTGCACCATATATTTCCAATAAAAATGTACTCGCCTTTACACATCCATAGCCCAGTTCCTGAAAGGCAGAGACATTTCCTCCGTGATCGACTGGATCTTGACAGAATATGAATTCCTCTGGTCTAAAAAAAAGATACAAGAGCACGAGATATCATATACCAGTGACGACTGGACAGGGCTTCGGTGATGTCGCGTGCTTCATAAAGATGAGATGTTTACTCACAGGTATCGACAGAGGACGACAGGGGATGGAGGGCTGTACTCATACTGCTCCGTGTGATTTGATGTTTCTGTAGGTAACGTTATAACACTCTCCGTCGCTTTTTCTTCTGGCTGTTCGCTGATCAGAACTGTTTTGCTGGTCGTTACTCTGTTACCGGGTGGCTCGGTTGAGTTTTGCGAGTGAATCCCTTCTAGACACTGTAATAGCAGCACTGTGAAGAGCAGCAAGAACTGTCCGAATAATAAGATATAGTTGACTGAAATCTGCGGCATGATTTCTGAACAGCAGTAAGCTGATCGGCTATCACTGACAAAATAGTTAGCAACCACCAGAAAAAAAAGCAAGAAAAAAAAAAAGCATTGTCAATGAACATTTTCATCAGTAATTTCATTATTAACCAGGATTTTGACATATGAATGAATGCAGGTCTGCTTTCCCTGGTCCTCTATTGAAAGAAAGAGAACACAGAAGTGTCTTGCTGAAAGTGATGAATACCGTCGTTGACTGGCTGGTCTGAGCGCTGTAACCATACCTTGAACACATGTTTTTGCTGAGGAGCTGAAAGATGGCACTCTCAGGGCCAGAGTTGACTTCTTTTAACCTTGAGCAAATATAAAACTGATTTACCTTCACTACTCCTGTTTTCCACATAAGAAAAGGACACAAAAGACACATTGAGGCAGCAGCAATTGTTTATTTTCTTTGGAACATTCCAGCCGTTGATAGATATTCCCCTTGCCCAAAATGCCTGTAACATTTCTCCACACTTAGAATGTGTCACTCTCTACCTTTGTTTCCTGAGTCTTTACTCTTAAAGGGTTCTTATTATGCTTTTTCACTTTTGCAACTTTAGTTAGTATGCAATAAAAAGCTGGTTACAAAGCCAAGTCCACTCTGAAGGAGAATTCTCTCTTATCTCACTTTTCGTCAGCATTTTTATTTATTTATTTATTTTGAAGTGTTTTATTCTAGTTTAATCAATTATTTATTTATCAACACTTGAAAATATCTGAGAAATATGGAAGCCCGTTTCCGCCACGGAATAAAAAAAAGCTCGTAATTGGCGACAGGTCTTGAAACATACCTATACATAAGCATCGCTGCATATTCCAGTTGAAATGAACACTAGAGGTGGTACAATCTTTTATTACTTAGTTTTAATTAAGAAATCCTAATTTTCACACAGTTTCTTAAATGACCTCAAAACATTTTAAACATGCTGTGAGATTGGACAACTGATACTTTTGAACGTTAACATCATAAATACGGCTTCATATGTATGGGTTTTCAAATGCAGTAGGTTTGCTCATTAGCACATGATATACATTTATGAGGTGAAACGCTCCGGTATGAATCATGTGAAACTATGGTTCAAAAAAAACCCTCAAACCTGCATAGAAGGAGGTTAATAAAGCTC
>JADLZN010010613.1:0-22500 GCA_018155175.1 Sinocyclocheilus anophthalmus
AGCTTTATCACTCTCATAGACACTAGGGGTGTGACAATAAACTTAGCTCACGATATGAGACAAAATACAGAAACTTGGTTCACTAGAACGACAAGATTTTTATATTTTTAAGAAATTTTCAGTGACAAAATGTTTGTCTTTTAATTACAAAAAGTAAATCAATGCAGTTGTATTTTGAAATATTTGAATTAATCTAGGGCTGTAACTAATGATTATTTTTGGTAATCAAGTAATCTACTGATTTTTTTGACAATTGAGTAATCTGATATTTTTAGTAATACAAATAGAACTAAGTGAAAAACAGGCTTTAATATGACTATATTTATATATAAACTAACAAGGAGGCAATAATAATTGGCTCAAATAAAGTATCAAAACCAAGTACAAACCCGATTCCAAAAAGTTGGGACACTGTACAAATTGTGAATAAAAACAGAATTCAATGATGTGGAAGTTTCAAATTTCAACATTTTATTCAGATTAACATAGATGGCATATCAAATGTTTAAATTGAGAAAATTTATCATTTTAAGGGAAAAGTAAGTTTTTTTTTAATTTCATGGCATCAACACATCTCAAAAAATTTGGGACAAGGCCATGTTTACCACTGTGTGGCATCCCCTCTTCTTTTTAATAACAGTCTGCAAACGTCTGGGGACTGAGGAGACAAGTTGCTCAAGTTTTGGAATAGGAATGTTGTCCCATTCTTGTCTAATCCAGGCTTCTAGTTGCTCAACTGTCTTAGGTCTTCTTTGTCGCATCTTCCTCCTTATGATGCGCCAAATGTTTTCTATGGTGAAAGATCTGGACTGCCTTCTGGCCATTTGGCCACTGAATCTTTGGATGATATTATGCACTGTAGCTGATGATAACTTCAAACTCTTTGCAATTTTTCTCTTTGAGAAACTCCTTTCTGATATTGCTCCACTTTTTTTCGCCGCAGCATTGGGGGAATTGGTGATCCTCTGCCCATCTTGACTTCTGAGAGACACTGCCACTCTGAGAGGCTCTTTTTTATACTCAATCATGTTGCCAATTGACCTAATAAGTTGCAAATTTGTCCTCCAGCTGTTCCTTATATGTACATTTAACTTTTCCGGGCCTCTTATTGCTACCTGTCCCAACAATGTGTATCTCTCATGAAATCCAAAATAAGCCAATATTTCGCATGACATTTCAAAATGTCTCACTTACAACATTTGATATGTTATCTATATTCTATTGTGAATAAAATATAAGTGTATGAGATTTGTAAATTATTCCATTCATTTCTTACTCACAATTTGTACAGTGTCCCAACTTTTTTGGAATTGGGTTTGTACATGGTTTTAACTTGAACAACACTGTTACACACAATGTAATATGCCTTATCCTCCTGACTACCAGGAGATTTGTCCTCTGTAGAGGACATTATGTTTGAGTGATTTCTCTGAGACGTTACATGTCACAGTTTTTAGTCTGGATGTCCTGTACAGAGCACACTCAGGGCTTTTCAGAGATACCAAATGACTGGATGTTTCACCAAGACCACTCCCTCTCCTTGGTCTTCAAAAATGGCTGACATTCATTTAGTGATCAAATGTAACACTTTTATGGAAATATTATAATATTTTGTAATTATAATTTAAATCTGATTCATTTTCAATTTGTGTGTCATAAATCAACATCTCAGGATAATGTTGTGGGGTTTCAAATCAAAATATGAGCTTCTGTTATGAAACAGGACATCAATTTCATACATGTCCACTGTAGAGGACACAGGACTAAAAGCATGTTTATTATGCCTTTTGGGAGACACAACAAATGAATAGAGAAAAAATTATGTATCAATGTTCCTATTAAATATTAGATATTATTATGAAAATCTTGCTAATTATTTCTCCCATTATTGCACTTATTTGTTCATTCTATGTTGCCACAAAAACACATTAATATGCAAATCAGATTTAGTTTATAGATACATTGTATAAAATGAGAAAACCCGTTTATGGCCATTTTACACACACTTTGCATAAAGAAAAATGTTTTTTAAAAATATCTTTCATAACATAGTTGAAAATCATCTTTATAATTGGATATAAAATTAAATTGATTTCTTCTGGTCCAAACAAAAATCCCACTCTTTTGCCTTTTCAATGTCTATTAATGCCTTTTATTTTTTTTAAAAAACAGACTTTTTAAAGTCAGATGTCCTCTCAGAGTTCCTCTGACACACCAATTTCAGGTCTTGGGAGTCTCTACTAATGAGATGATGACATGAATCAGGTGTGTTTGACTAAGGAGACATGCAAAACATGCAGTGATGAGGTGCCTCAAGGACCAGGGTTGGGAAACACTGTTCAGACTATGTTGCTGTTGTTTTTTAGAAATGTTGTATATGATAATACAAATTCAATAAATAATTAATATAAAAAGAAAAAAACACTTTATGCAGACTACATATTAAATGCACCCATGTGTATCAGCCCAAACAGGCCTGCTCAGGAATTCCAGACACAGAGATAAGTATCTCTACATACAACTTATATATATATAAAGATATATAATTACAATTAACACATGGAAAAAAAACAAGGATGGACATTTGTCTGTACATAGGTTGCGTCGTTGTTTCACCCTATGATATTCAGTGATACTTGTCTATACCTATTACCCTCTGTCAGTTTCCCTGGTTGGTTATTTGTGTAATGTTGGCTATTAGGTAAATATTTTGCCATGTATATTTTGCATATCCGTTGTTCTGCTACTACTGTCTCTCGTGTCCCTCCAGAGAGACCTATATAAACATTCGCAAGGACATTCCAATGTAAATATCTAACAATCTTTTCATTATGTTTGCGAATACCAGTCTCCTGAACCAATGAACATCAGTTTAACAGAAAAAAATAAAGGTCAGAGTCACTTAAATTTTTTTTAAAATTTATAATTGGTTTTCTCAGTAGTATTCAAACTTTCGTGATGGCAAGTACTGCACTGTTAACCCATTGGTTTTTTGTACCCTACCGCGCATTGCAAAACATATTGTCAAATTATGTGGTGTAGATTACAGTATGTTGGGACGGGTGTGCCAAACTGCAACAGAAACGTAACATGTAGATTGGTTTCTTTTTAGCAAAACTTGAACAAATATCCTTATTGCAATACGTGTGCAGAAAGAACAACAGTGGACAAATAGTGGCACAACCAATCTATTGCCTGTGTTCTTGGTGAAATTTTTCCCAGCTGCACTGTATGAAATGTATTTTTTGATTACATTGTCTCAAAGAAACTTCAGAATGCACTTTTTTATACCCATGTTGCACTCTTGTTTCATATGTTACAGTAAACATGTCAATTACTAAGTGGTCATTAGGTGTACATAATTACTGTGTTTGCATTAATTATTTTGAAGGCTTTAAACATAGTTGTTCAATACTCTCTTCTTTGGTTCCTGGCCCAGCTTCCCTTTGTAAATAATCATCTATGGTTTGTCACCACTGGAGGCTCACCTGGAAAACAGACAGAAACGTTATGTTTTTATCACTGGGAGGGTGTGTAAATATTAAAACAAGTCATATTTCCGGGTGAGTTGTACATATCCCAATTTTAAATCAGCTGGATTTCCCAGTATTCCCCATGTGATCACTCTGAGTGTGGGACCCTTAACCACATCGCTACCCATATCCTGGCACTATAGAGACTTGGTCAGAGTACATTTCCCAAAAGCATCTATGGCCACAAGTTATGGCATTACAATAGAGTTTTTAATGTACTGCACTCATTGACTCCTCTCAGGTTAGTAAACCTAATTAAAGGGGTCATGTGATGTTGTTAAAAATAACATTATTTTGTGTATTTTTGTAATGAAATGTGTTTATGCGGTTTTTAAGTAAAAAAAAACACATTATTTTCCACATACTGTACATTATGTTTCTCCTCTATGCCCTGCCTTTCTAAAACGCGTCGGAATCCTTTTTTTTTTACAAAGCTCATCGTTCTGTAAAGCGAGGTGTGCTGTGATTGGCCATCTATCTAGTGTGTTGTGATTGGCCGATACCTCAAGCGTGTGATGGAAATGTTACCCCCCTTACCATACTGTGATGCCCTGTCCTCCGACGACGAGACAAAACCATTAAAACCCATTACAAACTAGGCATTTGTTTCATCCATGGGGACATAATTACTGAGTATAATGACTTATACTGTCTTTTTACACGTTAAACACTGGCTAAACCCTGTATAAACATAAAACCCTGTCTGTATTTGTGATCGGAGAAATGACAAACAACAATTGCTACTCTACACTGCCCAAAAAACTCTTGTTTGAATCGTCAGTGGCAAATTTTTTAAATGAAAACGTACTTACAGACTGTGCGTCAGAACAGCCGGCATTGTAGTCTACTATACCAGGATCATAAACTGTCGTCCATAAAATGCGTTGCACACATCTGGCTATTTGGGTTAAACTGTTCTGGAACAGTGTGTAAATACAACTTAACCACTGATTTTAGTCGTGTCCTCTTTTGGAAGACCAAACACTAGGTTCGCTTCACACGAAAACCCAGGCGGCCCTAGCTGATCGGAAGCCACGGCTTACGGATCCGAGGCCGGGCGAAGAGTGAGCTGAGGTCAGCGGGGTGAGAACGGCGTGGCCGGCGGTCCGACAAGGAGCGGCAACCACATTTGCCGACCCCAAGGGCTGTACCCGCTCGTCAAGGTGAAAGCCGATCTGTCTGGCGATCCACAACACTAAGATGATGTTTCCCGCAGCGCCAGCACAGATCATTCTCTAGGTATGACGAGCGGATATCGTCCCTTTTGAAGACCCAACAAAGTAGTTTTCGCTTTCACAACGAAGCACACAGCGTCTTCACGACATGGCGGCAGCGGCAACAATACTACCCAACAGTGAGACTAAAGGTTACGCCTTCTTTCTTTGCGTGAACATTTGGGCGGCGTTATGCAAATCTTCCCACATAGTGAGGTAGTTATGTGGGGGTGTGTTAGAACGAGCCATTTTAGGGGGTTGTGGTTAACTCTTAACTTTTATAAAGAATATCTCTTTGATTTGGACTTTAGTCTTTGCAACTTTACAGATCTTTTTTTATGCACTAAGAGCTTGTAACACTCCAGAGAAAGGAAAAATTTAAATCACATAATATGACCCCTTTAAACTTAACACAAATGAAACACTGCTTTGAGGGATAATTTACATCTTTTTTATGGCATGCACATTTTCATGTATATTCACACTCACAACTATCCAACTGCGATTTCCGACTGTAAAGTTTTTTAGCAAAACATTTCGGTAGCTGAACAGCGGAGTTAACAACGACCGTAACAACAGTTCAATCCATTGAACGCACTGTACTTCTTTTCCTCATAGCCTCGTTTTCATTCCTGTCAAAAACTAAATATGGCACTACCCTGACTAAGGACTACACAGTGCTTTGACTTTTACTGAAACTCACTTTTGTTCTATCCAGTGTATATAATCAACCTTGCAGCTCACCCAAAATGCTGTAAATGTTCACATGTGACTTCATCATATCTACCAGGGTGGAAAGAGTACTGAAAATGGTACTTAAGTACAATACCTGTTACATTTGCTGAAATAATACCTCAATTAAGTAAAAGTACTGGTGTCCAAAACAGTAACCTAGTAAAATACAAAGTACCTTCTCGAAACTACTCAGAGTACTAGTTCATTTACCGGCAATATTTATGACTTACCAAAAACAATATTAATTCATACAAGATCTATGTGCTACTAGCTACTTTGAACAAACCCCACCTTTTATCTTAATTGACAAATTACTTAATTTGTGGTTCATGATCCAGGAATTTCTCACTTCACTACCTTAAAAAATTCGTATCAACAGTACTAGTGAATCTGAAGTTGCAAACTGACTTATCTTGTGATGTCTTTCCAAGTGAAATGTTGTGGCAGAAGGATTATAGCTCGACAGGACAATAACAATGAAATTCATTCTACCTATAAGAATTGTTTTTTATTAACGTCTAAACCTACCCATTACAATAATGAAAAAAATAGTAATTATTGGTGTTCATTGTGACAAAAATTACGCTGTATTGATGTGGGCATGCCCAGTAGTGCCATATGTATCCCTTCTAGCCTTAACCCAAGTGAAACAGAATATTGAATAAAGGGCAGGGTTTTATTGCGGTGCACCTCCTCTCCACCTCTTGCTCACAGCAGATTCACGGTTGGATAGTGGTTAAGAATATCTGCTTGTTACATCTGATATCACGCTTCACCGCTTCTGGGTCCTAACGCTCTGCCAGACGCCACAATAAAACAACAAACTGTGCTAATATGCACCCACAATGTCATGTAATACTGAAACAATTATATCCCTAACCTTTATCTCCATACTGAAATCCCAGAGGGCCAGACAGTGATTCAGCTAAAATATTACTGTCTGAGACACTGAGCACGGAGACTGTAGTGTGCACAGCTAATTTTTAAATGCTTAGCTTAATATGTAATATTCATAGAAATAGTGCTCATAAATGGCTGTGAGATAGTAATTCTTAAAGGGGTCATATTATGCTGCTAAAAAGACCATTATTTTGTGTATTTGGTGTATGAAATGTGTTTATTGCGGTTTAGGTTAAAAAAACACATTACTTTCCACATACTATCCCTTATTGTTTCTCCTCTATGCCCCGCCCTTTCTGAAACGTGTCGATTTTTACAAGCTCATCGGTCTGAAAAGTGAGGTTTGCTGTGATTGGCCAGTTATCCAGTGTGTTGTGATTGGCTGAAAACCTCAAGCGTGTGACGGAAATGTTAAGCCCCTTACCATACTGTGATGCCATGTCAGGCTGGAGCGATGATTCAAAAACCTGAAAACCCATTATAAACGAGGCATTCGTTGCATCCGTGGGGACCTAAATGATTATAATGACTTAGACTGTCTTTTTACACATTGCATCGCGCCGCGTAAACATAAACCATGTCTGCATTTTTGATCGGAGAAAAAACAAACAACAAGCCTACTCTACACTACCAAAACTCACGTTTGAATCATCAGCGGCAAATCCTTTAAATATAAAAAAAAACGTACTTACAGTCTTTGAGTCAGAGAACAGCCGGCATTGTAGTCTACTCTCACAAGATCAGGAAATGGTCCTCCATAAAATGTTCTGCACACATCTGGATATTTGGGTTGAAGTGTTCTGGAACAGTGTTGTAAATACGTCTTAACCACTGATTTCTAGTCGTGTTTTTTTTTGGAAGGCCAAACAAAGTAGTTTCGTGTTCACAACGAACGACACAGCGTCACACACGGTGGCCTAGAATGAGCAGAGGCCGAGGGCTAGAGTGAGGAACGGCCGGAGGGTTAGAGTGCAGAGCCGGTTTTAGCATGAGGAACGGGCCGGAGGGTTAGAGTGAGCAGAGTCCGGGGGTTAGAGTGAGGAACGGCCGGAGGGTTAGAGTGAGCAGAGGCCGGGGGCTAGTGTGAGGAACAGCCGGAGGGTTAGAGTGAGCAAAGGCAGGTGGGCTTGAGAACGGTGCGGCCGGCAGATTCGACCGAGGAGTGTGGGCTTGCGGCAACCACATGTGACGACCCCGGGCTGGACTCCGCTTCGTCCACGGTGAAAGCCGATCCAGTGACCACATCGCAAAGTTGTTGTATTTCCTCAGCGACCTGCACGGATCAGCTCCAGGCATGACGAAGCGGATATCGTCCTCTTTTGGAAGACCAAACAAAATAGTTTTGCTTTCACAACGAAACACACCGCGCCTTCACGACATGGCGGCGGCAACACTACTACAGCTTCGAATAAAAGTTACACCCTTCTTTCTTTGCGTGCCATTTGGGCGGCGTTATGCAAATCTTACCACATCGTGACGTAGACATGTGGGGGCGTGTTGGAACGAGCCGTTTTTGGTAGGCGTGGCTGGCTCTTAACTTTTATAAAGAATATCTCTTTGGATTTGAGACTTTAGTCTTTGCAACTTTACGATCTTCTTTATGCACCAAGAGCTTGTAAACCTCCAAAGAGAAAGGAAAACTTGAAACGCATCATATGACCCCTTAGTGAAACTGAAATCCCAGATTGCCGACAGTGATCCAGCCAAAATATTCGTGTCCCTGAGACACTGTGAGCACGGAGACTGGTAGTGTTTACACCAATTTTTTTAAATGCTTAGCTTATGTAAATTATTAATAGTGCTCATAATAAATGGCCTTTGATATAGCATTCTCAAGTAAGTACGTAGAAGTCATGGACGGCGGAAACCAGTCCTACTTCATAACTTAACACGAGGATTCCTCCAAAGCTGGCAAACTGACATCAACAGAGCCAAGCGCCATCCAGCCAGAAACAAAATTATTCTTCTTGATGAATTATGATGGTCAGACATTCATTTTGTCTGTACTGTAACTGTATTTTTCAGTGCTTGACTTCCCCGGTTTTAACTGGTTCAATACAAGCCTAGTAATGTGCACTCAAAACAGTAAGTAGGGTCTTTTTGATTTCATTACGATGACGAATCATTTTCAATACTATTGGCAAAGCTGCCACATACTGGGCCTCATTTAACGAAACCAATGTACAACAGAAAATTGGGCGTACAGTTGTTTCAACGTAAAACTTGGAATTTATCAATATGGACGTGAACTGTGGCTTCGATCAAATCTCACGTCTGGTCTCAGTTTGTGTACGCAAGTTTTTGAGTTACCTGAATTTGCACGCAGCATAGTAAATATGGTGGGGAATTGTAGAATGACAGCATTTTGTTACTGTCCTGACTGTAAAACGAAGCTCATTAGTCGATCGTTAATCAGTAAGATTAGAATGTATTTTTTGGTGTTGTTTTGTACAGGGCTTTAGCTTTATATGCGTGAATAGCAGCGTAAACAAGACCACGGGGATTCAATCGTCGCATCATGCACCTTCTGCGCTTCTGTGAAAGGAGAAAAACTGAAATTAAGTTTATAAAAGGAATCAAATCAATAGGATCACACAAAATATATAATAGGCTATAATATAATTAAAAGATTAACAAAAGGGGGGGAAAAAACACTGTGCAACAAGTATAGGTTGTGCTCGTTTTTGTGACACTCTTAATGCATTTAATTTCTTTTCTTTATATCTTTATTTGATTGAATCCATCTGATCGCACAGGCGCCTCACGCACACACAAACAACATTAGTTCTAGCGTTGCCTGACATTTCAGCCATTCATCATCAAACTAAAATGCAGTCAACCAAACATAAAAGTTACACTGTTTATTTTAAAAGGTCCTCTGTAAAATCAGCGTGCAGCGCCCAAACAAACATTTTTGCACATGTGAAGAATTTTACACGGATATTAGAACATGAGTGAAGTATAAAGCTATGTTTAGGCTACAAACAAATGTTACAAATATGGCAAAAATGGAAACATTTGGATTCTTGTGGTATGAGACAGGCTCGTGAGCCCAATGCGTTTCAGTTTTGCTTGACATTTGTATGCTGTTTATAATGAATGCCACTATAGCCTAATTTGTGTTTTATTTTACAGTTAAAAATATAATTTTATAACTACTTATTTTTCATTCTTGTTCTGTTCTGAATACCGTTAAATTTCAAATATTTGTTGTAGAGTGAGGGGAACTAAATAGGCTGTTTATATTTACCAGTATTTTAATATACATATAAATTACATATATTAATGTAGCCTAATTGTTTGCAATTACAAGGTTAAGGGGTGTTTTTGGAGTAAGATCAATTTCTCTTTAGCGAGATTACTTCCTCTTTTTGGCCGGGTTTCGTTTCTTCGTGTCGTAAACTCTAGGGCGAGGCTTCTAAACCTGGGTGTTTTTAGGGGCGTGATATTCAAATGACGATTGTTTTCTGGCGCCACATTTATCAACATGCGATCACTCGTACGATGAGATCGGCGGCATACGAATGTTTCATAAATCACACGTGAACTCTGTCGTAAGTTGATTTGTGCGCACAGATCTGCGCTCGTTTCTACGTTAGATTGATAAATGAGGCCCACTGTAACTGCCATATAGTATTTTAATATCTCAAAAAACAATTTGTTCATCCATTTTTTTTTCACGGCAAATCATATTTCAAGCTTTAGTGGTTTAATCCAGTCTTTCTAACAAGACATTTCTCTTTATTTGACAGATTTTAATGTAGGCTTTTATGTACATACATATAAACATTGATCAATTACCATTACAAAAAAACTCAATCTTAAACATTTGCTCATTCTGTGTATTTGTGTCTTTAATAGGGTAACTTTGTTGCAAAAAGGACAAGTACACAGTCAGTAATAAAATTATAAAACAAATTACCTTAATTCAGTTGAGGTATTCGAAATATGACAATACTGAATTTTCACAGGCAGTGTTTTAAGAGCCATATATTGGGGCAAAAAAGTATTTAGTCGCCACCAATTGTGCAAGTTCTCCCACTTAACAAGATGAGAGAGGCCTGTAATTTTCATAGGTATACCTCAACTATGAGAGCCAAAATGAGAAAAAAAAATCCAGACAATCACATTGTAGGATTTTTGAAAAGAATTAATTGGTAAATTCCTCGTAAAATAAGTATTTGGTCACCTACAAACAAGCAAGAGTTCTGGCTCTCACAGACCTGTAACTTCTTTTTTTAAGAGGCTCCTCTGTCCTCCACTCATTACCTGTATTAAAGGCATCTGTTTGAACTCGTTATCATTATAAAAGACACCTGTCCACAACCTCAAAAAGTCACACTCCAAACTCCACCATGATTGGGGGGTGGTGATGTGGGGGGTGGTGGTGGCGGGCTGGGTTTGGGGGGTGGGATGGGGGGGGGGTGAGCTGGGGTGGGCACCATGGGGGTGCGGGTGTGGGGTGGGATGAGTTGGGTTGGTGTGGGTGTGATGGTGGTGGGGTGTGTGACTGGGGCCAATACACCAAGTCTGTCACAGTGAAGGACATCAGAAACAAAATTGTAGACCTGCACCTGGCTGGGAAGACTGAATCTGCAATAGTTTAGCAGCTTGGTGTGAAGAAATCAACTTTGGGAGCAATTATTAGAAAATGGAAGGACATACAAGTCCACTGATAATCTCCCTCGATCTGGGCTCCACGCAAGATCTCACCCCGTGGGGTCCAAATGATCACAAGAACTGTGAGCAAAAAAAATCCCAGAACCACACGGGGGGAAACTAGTGAATGACCTGCAGAGAGCTGGGACCAAAGTAACAAAGTACCATCAGTAACACACTGCGCCGCCAGTGACTCAAATCCTGCAGTGCCAGACGTTTCCCCCTGCTTAAGCCAGTACATGTCCCGTCTGAAGTTTGCTAGAGAGCATTTGGATGATCCAGAAGAGGATTGGGAGTATGTCATATGGTCAGATGAAACCAAACTAGAACTTTTTGGTAAAAACTCAACTTGTCGTGTTTGGTGGAGAAAGAATGCTGAGTTGCATCCATAGAACACCATACCTACTGTGAAGCATTGGGGTGGAAACATCATGCTTTGGGGTTGTTTTTCTGCAAAGGGACCAGGATGACTGATTCGTGTAAACGAAAGAATGAATGGGGCTATGTTTCGTGAGATTTTGAGTGAAAACCTCCTTCCATCAGCAAGGGCATTGAAGATAAACGTGGCTGGGTCTTTCAGCATGATAATGATCCCAAACACACCGCCCGGGCTACGAAGGAGTGGCTTCGTAAGAAGCATTTCAAGGTCCTGGATTGGCATAGCCAGTCTCCAGATCTCAACACCATAGAAAATCTTTGGAGGGAATTGAAAATCCGTGTTGCCCAGCGACAACCCCAAAACATTACTGCTCTAGAGGAAATCTGCATGGAGGAATGGGCCAAAATACCAGCAACAAGTGTGTGACACACTTGGTTAAGACTTCAGAAAACTTTTGACCTCTGACCTTGCCAACAAAGTGTATATAACAATGTATTGAGATGAAATTTTGTTATTGACCAATACTTATTTTCCACCATAATTTGCAAATAAATCCTTTAAAAATCCTACAATGTGATTTCTGGATTTTTTTTTTCTCATTTTTTCTCTCATATTTGAGGTATACCTATGTTGAAAATTACAGGCCTCTCTCATCTTTTAAAGTGGGAGAACTTGCACAATTGGTGGCTGACGAAATACTTTTTTCCCCACTGTATGTTGTTTATTAGATCATGCAACATCAGATGGCTTTGACCTGTAATGTCTGTACAATGTAGTGATGCAATTAGGCAGACTAGGATATTTATATGTACAAAATCAAATCAGACAAATATCCCATTCCAAAACATTTCTAGCATAAACTTACATTGTAAAGAAATTAATGTTCCGTCTTCGCTACCGTTTCGGAAGACGTTTTTGCTTACTGCCTGCGCTTTGCTCCCTTTTCTGTACTTTTCTTCGATTTTTCTAAGATTTTTACTTCAGCAGACCAGCACAGTGCTCAAACAACACATTTTTGGCACAAACACTAAAACTAAAACTCTCTGGGACTGGAATAATACCACGAAAAAGAAGACTTTTGCCTCCCACTGCCAGCAGCTTACATTCCGGAGAAGGGAAAACACAGCTGCCCACATTCAAACAGAAGAGAAAGAAAATGCCTCCTGTTGAATCTACTTGCTGCATGAACTACTGCAAACTTCTACAAAGGATTACGGTTCTTGAAACAAAGTTACTTGCTGGATTTCCAAAACAGGCAGAACACTCAGCAGACCGTCGTCACGGACCCCATCAGCATACAGCCGTTGAGTCCTGTGAATCTATTGAATCTCAACAGTTTATACCAAGTGTAGCTGAACATGCTGAAACTGATTGTCACACTAATCGATGGCACAAACAGGGAGCGAGACCCAAAGGCAGTAGAGACATCAGATTGTCACGAGTTTCTTGTATTGCTGCCGTAGCATCCTCTACCCCAGATTCGGCTATGACAAGGCTTGTGAATACTGGTATTCTACCACCCCCTATACATCTTGAGAACAGATTTGAAGCATTAATGAATGTGGGTGAGGAATCCCCAAATGTGATTAAACATGGATCGGATCAGCCAGCAGCTAACATCGCTACTAACAGACGCTCAAGGTCGAGCAGACAGCGGCTTTCAGCTCAGAGCGCAGCCGAGCCCAGGACTCTGATAGTGGGCGACTCCATTATCAGAAACATCAGTAGCAGAAATTCAGCAACTTTCTGCTTTCCTCAAGCAACAGTTTCTGATTTGAACAAGGAACTTGGGAAAATTCTAATGAAGCACAAGACTGCAAATCGAATCATCCATGTGGGGAAGAATGATATTCGGAAAGAGCAGTCAGAACTCCTTAAGAAGGACTTCAGTGAACTCTTTGAAACACTTCGAAGACTTAAAGTTCAGTCGTTCATCAGTGGGCCACTCCCAGCAAGAGGAACTAATATGTTTTCACGTTTGCTTGGGCTGAACACATGGCTACAAAGAATCTGCAGCTTAAAAGGAGTCAATTTCATCGATAACTTCAATCTTTTCTGGGGCCATAGACAACTGTTTAAACTGGATGGCCTCCACCTAAACAAACTTGGTGCAAGAGTGCTAAAGGACAACATCTACTTCTCCATCCGTCATCCTTCAGTAGTGTGTGCCAAACTACTCAACCTGAATGGCACACACACACCTGGACAGAGTATGAGTGACCACAGGACTTCATATCAGCTTCCGAGTCATCATGTGGTTGACACATCCCACAAGGACACTGATAACACGCAGCCACAACAACAAGCCCTGCTCATGGACACCATCACGGCTGAGCCCTGCCCACAGAGCTCATCACAGACAGACTGTGACGTATCAGAACAGCTCCAAGACTCAGCATCCAAGGACGACTTTCTGGAAAACAGCCAGGGAAGCCAGGACAACATATTTCAGCCACCGGAAACAACAGAGCCACAGCCCTGCTCACCAGACACATTATCCCTCTCTCCAACATCTCCACTTCTAAGCTTCTCACAGAAAATGGAGGAACTGGTTTATGCTGGGACCAGACTCTCCCACTCTTTTGCTGCAAGCCCCCAGATATCAACTAAAAAACGGCGGGCCCCACAACCACCAAAGCCTGTGGGCCCAGCTCGTCTTCCTCCTCCTGTGAGAGCTCTCCGGCCGCTGCCACAACGCCAGGGCCCAAACCCTCCATCTGCTGTAGGTGAACCAAAAACAACTGATAACAGCTCTCAGTGATATGTGTCGGGTCCCCGCTATAATAGCAGCAACATTCACAAATGTTTACAGAACAAGCGGGAACCCAGTGTGCCTGTAGTTTTTTCTATTTCTGTTTTATCACGTGATAGAAAGTCTAAGGGCTTCTTAAGCCGTACGGCTGACTTATCTAATCTGCGGCCTGTTATGCATCAAACTAATATTGCTGTTAAGACTAAATGTAATGCCATCAAGTTAGCATTTTTAAACATTCGCTCACTAAAAAATAAATCATTTCTAATCAATGACTTAATAACCACAAACAACCTGGATTTTATGTTTCTAAATGAAACATGGCTAGAAGACAGCTGCAGTGCAACGGTCCTCAATGAAACAGCCCCTCCTAACTTTAATTTTATAAGTGTCTGCAGGACTTTTAGGAGAGGTGGAGGTGTAGCTGCTCTTTTTTAAAGATGTCTATCAATGCAAGCAAGTTTCATTTGGTCAGTACTTGTCTTTTGTATATCTAGGGATTGTGTTGAAAGGTGCTCCACGCTTTCTGTTTATCATTATTTACAGGCCTTCAAAATACTCTCCAGCCTTTGTTTAAGAGTTCACAGAAATGCTATCAATGATTTCCTCAGAGTTTGACTGTTTTGCTATTGCAGGGGATTTTAATATTCACATAAATAATGCAGAAAACAAAACTGCAAAAGAAATTATAACTGTTTTAAATACTTTTGACCTGATTCAGCATGTGCATGAACCCACACACAATCAGGGACATACTCTAGATTTACTCATCAGTAGAGGTCTAAACATTTCATCCATTGTTATTAAGGACGTAGCACTATCACTTCTGTATTTTCTTTGAAATTGTCTCTGTTACCACTGACTCTATATCGGTCTCAGTCAGAAAGAGATGCATTAACGGAAACACTAGTGTGCTATTTATGGAGGATATAACACCAAGCATTTCTGCAGACTCTATTGATCTTCTCCTTGATTCCTTTAAAAAACAACAACCCCCTCATCAAAAGTTAAGAATGTTATTAATGACATTGCTCCTTTGAAAGTCAGCAGGAAGATTGGCAGACAGAAATCAGCTTGGAGAATATCAACAGCAGTTCAGAGTATGAAAATACAATGCAGAAAAGTTGAGCGGATGTGGCGGAAGACGAAACTGAAATTCACTAAAGCATCTATAAAGACAGCCTTCATGCTTTCAATGGGGAACTAGGCAAAGTTAGACAGTCATTCTTCTCAAACCTTATAATCAGTAACTTAAACAACACTCGCACTCGTTTTGCTACTGTTCAGAGAAAAAAAAAAAAAACCCCTGACAAAACCCCCCAAATCAGATTGCCAGTGAAATGCTCTCCGACAGCAAATGCAATTAGTTTGCTTCCTTCTTTTCTGAAAAGAGCAATAATATCAGGAAGGCGATTAGCACATTCCCAAGTTATGCAGAGGTCAGACAGATTTGACCACAATTTTAAAAATAAGTTACTATGTCTGTTTTTGAAGCAATTGATAGCAACATTTTGAAAGAAATAGTACAGCACCTTAAATCATCAACCTGCTATCTTGACACACTTCCCACATTTTTTTTCAAAGGTGCTTAACTGGTTGGAAGCAGATCTCTTAGAAGTGGTGAACGCCTCAATTCTTTCTGGGACTTTTCCAAACTCCCTGAAAATTGCAGTTGTTAAGCCCCTTCTGAAAAAGATCAATCTTGATAACACCATATTGAGCAGCTATAGACCAATATCAAATCTTCGTTTTTATAGGAAAGATTATTGAAAAGGTTGTCTTTAATCAGCTGAACAAATACTTTAACTCAAATGGATACCTGGACAATTTCAATCTGGTTTTCGATCGCATACAGCACAAAGACAGCACTCATTAAGATAATAAATGATATTCGCTTAAATTCTGAATCTGGCAAAATATCAGTGCTGGTACTACTAGATCTCAGTGCTGCGTTTGATACTGTCGATCATAACATACTACTAGAGAGACTGGAAAACTTGGTTGGGCTTTCTGGCATGGTAATTAAATGGTTCAGGTCATACTTAGAAGGGAGTGGTTATTATTTGAGTATGGGAGAGCATAAGTCTAAGTGGACATCCATGATTTGTGGAGTCCCACAAGGCTCAATTCTTGCCACCGCTCTTGTTTAGCCTGTATATGCTCCCACTAAGTCAATTAATGAGAAAGAACCAAATTGCCTATCTCAGCTATGCTGATGATACCCAGATTTTACCTAGCCTTATCTCCAAATGACTACAGCCCCATTGACTCCCTCTGCCAATGCATTGATGAAATTAACAGTTGGATGTGCGAGAACTTTCTTCAGTTAAACAAAGAAAAAACCGAAGTCATTGCATTTGGAAACAAAGATGAAGTTCTCAAGGGGAATGCATACCTTGACTCTAGGGGTCTAACAACTAAAAATCAAGTCAGGAATCTTGGTGTGATTCTGGAGACAGAACTTAGTTTCAGTAGTCATGTCAGAGCAGTACCTAAATCAGCATACTATCATCTCAAAAACATTGCAAGAATTAGAGTTTTTGTTTCCAGTCAAGACTTGGAGAAGCTTGTTTATGCCTTTATCACCAGCAGTGTGGACTATTGTAATGGTCTTCTCACTGGCCTTCCCAAGAAGACCATTATACAGCTGCAGCTCATCCAGAACGCTGATGCCAGTATTCTGACTAGAACCAGAAAATCTGAGCATATTACCCCAGTCCTCAGGTCCTTACACTGGCTTCCAGTTATAGTTAGGATTGATTTTAAAGTACTTTTACTCGTTTGTATATCACTCAATGGCCTAGGACCTAAATTTATAGCAGATATGCTCACTGAATATACAGTAAATCTAACAGACCACTCAGATCATTATGATCGAGTCAGTTAGAAATACCAAGGCTTCACCCAAAACAAGGGGAGTCTGCTTTTACTTATAATGCCGCCCGCAGTTGGAATCAGCCTCCAGAAGAGATCAAATGTGCTAAAACATTAGTCACATTTACATGCAGACTCTAAACTCATCTGTTTAGCTGTGCATTTTTTGAATGAGCACTGTGCGATGTCCGAATTGATTGCACTATATTATATGTATAATTGTCTTCGTAAATTCATTTTAAACCTCTTAAATCAATTTTTTTTGTTTTTTTTTTCAAACGTTTTTAACTTCCTTGTTTTATTGTTGTGATTATTTTTTTATGATAATTTTTATGTAAAGCACTTTGAATTCCATTGTGTATGAAATGTGCTATACAAAAAAACTTGCCTTGCCTTGCCTTGCCTTCATTGTAAATAAATTAAAGTTCCATCTTTGATTGTTGAAAGACTTTCTGGTGCATTTCACTTACAGCCAATACAATTTCCAGTAGGATTTTCATTGGTCAGGCGTGGATCTATTCTAAATGGTTGATAACTTTTGACAAGGTTTAATCCAGGAGCAAAGAGAAATATTTTCTACTTTAAAAGCATGGAGAGATTGCGATTGCACACAGTCTGAGTGCGCATAAGCAATATCGGAGTGAGAGGACAGGCACTTCATTTGTATTAGTTAGGCCTATTTGATAGCTCGCATCCAGTTTTCTGCGATTACATTACTGTGTTCTCAATAAAGTGCTCGCCTAAATGATTTCAAATTAATGTGGAATACTGCACTCCACGCAGACATCAGTACTCGACAGAGGCGGAGTCGTAGGCGCATGCGTGTCAAGCTCTTTGGAGAGAGAAGAGAGAACGCCACTTGTATCGGTGTGTATATACGGTAGATACTGTAGAAAATTAGTAATGGAACCGTGTTAGATATTTCAGTATCGGTATCAAAATATAGATATTTGTGATAACACTACCATGTAGTTTGTTTCTCTAAACTTTGAGTCCATAAATTACGCTGAGCTCCCTCACTGTCTGGTCAGCTCTTTAAACCTGCTGCAGCGGTGGCTTTTCCCGTTTCAGATATCAGGGCTTTTATTGGTCCCTTTACGGTCGGATATCTTTGGCTACTGAAGTGCCGTCAAAGGTTTAAATATCAATTCAAATTGTGGGTTTACTCAGTAACGAACTATGATTTAAAAATAACGAAGTAGATTATTTTGCTTGATTTGTACTTAAGTACAAGTAAAAGTATAGCTTTAAAAATATACTCAAAAAAGTAAAATTACCCGAAAAAACTACTTAATTACAGTAACGTGAGTAGTTGTAATCCGTTACCTCCACCACTGCTAGTTACTCTTCAATACCCATTAACTGCTAAGCATTTTTGCTAGTCCTTGACTCAACATGGTGGTATCAGCTTGACTTAAGCAGATAGTCCCTGCTTCATGTAGTTGACAACTGCAGTCCTCAACTAAATACAAGTTGTGGAAAAAATTGTGTCTAAACAGCACTGACATTCCATTAAAATATCATTACCTTTTGGCAGAATTGCTCCACTGAGGCTTGTGGCACTGCTGGCTGATGTTTCACTACCAATGTCCTTGTCCTGTAGGATAAACTCCAATCATTGTATACATTAACCTGTTACATAGGATTCAACCAACATTCAGGCAAATAAATGATACATTATGCATTTTTGTAATCTGACAGCTGTTCTCACACTCTTATGTTGTGCGGACTCTATCCTCGACAAATATTTAGTACCATTTACAAGTGAATGAAATACCAAAAGGAGTCTGTTCAGAGTCCAGAGAGTTTGTTCTGTTTAACTGGGTCATTAAAAATAAATAACAATCTGACAGTAATTCGATATTGGATATTTCTCTCTTCAGATGTTGATAAGTCTGTCTGTGGTTTTCAAAACTAAAGGGTGTGAGACATTTAAAAATTATTTGCACTAATGTATAATACCTATTATCTAAAACAAGGGTGTCTGCGCATTGAGGGTCATAGTCAGGGTCGTAGGTGGGTTTTGCGGGGCCCTGGTGCAGGTTTACCTGTGGGCCCTGTTTGAAATTGGTGTAAATAGCACAAATAATAAATCGAACAAAGATACAAATGAATATGTTAAAGGTTTTTTCAAGTTTATAGTATCCCAGGTACCAAAACCCAATACCTAAATGTAAAATATCATTGCTAGTCTTCACTTATAAATTAAATATAGATTATTCTTGTTAAAACTAACAAAATTAATTTATCAAGAGCATGATGATTTTCTATCATTAATTTCTTGGATATTTCTTACAAAAACACATGGATTCGATACAGGAGGCCTTTATTCACCCCCAGAGACGTGTGAGGCACTTTTTATGATGGATGGATGTGCTTTATTGGACATCTTTTGTACTATTGAAAAATAACACCCATTCACTGCTATTATAAAGCTTGGAATAGCCAGGACATTTTTTAATATAAATCCAATTGTATTCGTCTGAAAGAAGAAAGTTATACACACCTAGGATGACTTGAGGTTGCGTACACATGGACTAATTTTTCATTTTTGGTGAACTAACCCTTCAATTCTGTATTTTTGAATGCAACTGGGAAACTCAGTACATGTTTTTGGCACCATGTGTCCCCTGAAGGTACTCCTGTGTACCATTTTGATTTTACTTTCAAATTTAACATTTTCCTCTAAGTCCTCCTACCGTTGGTTTTGATTTTTTAATTAGATCATCTTAAGACCATGCTGACAAAAATTATGGATTTCATGTCATAGACACTCTTTAACTGCTTACATACATTTACTGGAGTGAATACATTTACGAGGCTGTATCTCTGCAAAGCTTTGACATACTGACACCAAACTTTATGTAGTCATTGTCACCTCACACAGAACACACCATCAAATGTCAATTTGGTCAAAGTTTTTAAACCATTAAATCATTTATAAGATTTGCATTTATGGATTTAAAGTTTTTTGTTAATGTCTTAAATGTCGTTAATTACTCATTGTTGCATTCTAAGTATTAGTAAGTTGCTCAGTGTCCAAGCTATACTCCCAACTTTAGCCTCTGGTGTGCTTGGCACCTTAAGTGGCTGCTTGCCGCTGTATTTTAGTATATATATTTTTTCATTAAGCAATAACTCACTCAATTTTAAAAGTCATGTATTTCAACCTGTAATGTTTGTATTTTTCCCCCAGTGTACCAAAAGCAAGACTTTAGGGTACATATTTGTAAATTATTCATTCGCTACACTGCGTTCCTATTAAGTCACAGGAATGCCTTGAGTCTATCCCAATGTCTCAATGGTCTTAAAAAAAAACCCAAAAACACAATGTGTTGGATCATCCTTAATTAGTGACTATCACCATTACCCTTTCTTTTTTATGATGTACAGTTTGTAACCACAAAGCAACAAAGCCAGCAGAAGAAACCTCCAAGCCCTGCTCAATCATAACTATACAGTGGTCCCTGGTGGGCAGTTCTGGCATTTTCCTCTATAAAAATCCACTAAAATAGAGGAAATGGAAATTCACAACTTAATTATTTTTAATTCATCAGTGATGTTTCTGCATGTAGTGTAACTGCTTTGATTACCCCCTTTGATGATAATTGGTTCGTAAGGGTTGTGGACACCAAAACAATCATATTCTGCTTCTTCATCCTCCTGAATCTCCCACTGTTCTTTATCTGGACGTTTTCATTAAGGGTTTGGTCTGATTTCTTGATTTAACTCCTTTTCAGGTAGAAGGTGTGCGATATTTCCTAAATGTCATCTCATGTCTTTGGCGTAGAAGCCGGTGGCCATACAGATGAGTTTCAGCTTGGTTTCCTCCCTGATTTCCTTTGCAAAACGACATGAACATCTGGAGGAGCTGACACACAGGAATTTGTTTATATTCATCATTTGCCTATAAACAACAAATATCATACTGTACATTACTCACGACGCTTTGTCGAGCTCCTTGTCTCCATATTCTCTGAATTCTTGAGCCCATCCACCCCTCTTTCTCCAGGTAGTCCTGCTGTCGTTGTTTTTTAAATTGGCACATTATTCATTTCCCTTGGGTATTAATTAGTGTCAGTGGGGCGAACCCACTGGGACTCTTTATAATCGAAAGACAGAAAGTCCCTCCATCAATAGCAGTACTCATTAATGCGTTTTGATTCATCTCCCTGCTGATCAACTTCACAACCCCATGTCTCCACTGAAGAACATAAGACATCTGAATGGAATGATCGAAATGTTGGTAAGAAAAAAATTATGAAATATCATATGATGATTTAATTTAGGTTCAATAAAGTGTAGGATGTTTCTACCTGATCATTTTGTTTCGTGCATTTCATCAGAGAGTCGATATTCTCATCAATCCACTGTTTTTTGTTCTTTCTTGCCTTCTTCAGTATCCCGCATTTTCCTCTCCACCAGTTCTGGTTTGGGCCGAAGCTTCTTCTGTTCCTTCACTATTGTAATAGACAATCTGTATGTCTCTAGCATAGCCAAGCAGTTGAACGATAGATGCCCGGCCATAGCCAGTTTGGATAAACCCGTGTAAATGTAACAGTGAGTGTTTCTCTTCTGCCATGAGCCAAGCATAAAAATGAATTAAAAACTATTCACTGTTTTAAATGTGATAAATGTTATCTCCTGAAGGAGAAAACATTTAAACATATGAAGTCTCAAGTTTCAGCCACACAAGAACAATATACTGATCTTATCATTGGATCTAGACCTTCTCTGGAGACCTAACTAAATTTTGCTCACATGGCAGCAGCCTAGTTCCAACACTTTATTTTATTAGTGTGATTTCAGATTTCAGATTTTGAACTAGAATATCCTGAATTTCCATGACATATTTCGACCAACTCCTACTTAGTTATAGGAGTATAGAATATAATCGCTTCAAGTTTCCATACAGCCAGGCCTTTGTAATCCGATTTCAATATGTCTTATAATACGTCATGTTCAAATTCAAAGTTATTTCACTTTCTTTTCTGATTGGTTCCTTTACTGCATGAATTGAAGGCGAGTCCTATAAAGAAAAAAACACAAAGAGAGCAGAGGTTTCGCGACAGCGTGCCCATTATTTAAAAAGGCATGTTGCATTTTCTGGTGTTTACATCGTTCCTTCCACGTCTGAACGCAGAAACTGCCTACTCAGAAAACCGGTTGCAAACAAATGCGGATGGCGTTTATGGTTGCACCCTAGACATTTCTAATATATCTATGGTTTACCCAATAAAATAGATCGAACGACATCATCTTTAACTGGGCGGACGTGGTTAAGCAAGTTTAGGCAGTCAAATGTTTATTCACTGATCATATAATAAAAAATATTCAAATATTTTCAACGTTCTGCTAACTACCCAACACTTAACGAACTATAACGTGTGAAGAATGGTTTCGTCTCTCAAATGTTTACAAGGAGTTGGTGTAAGGTGAATCAGCAAATCTGTA